>BQNB010010019.1:0-85161 GCA_026074375.1 Tanacetum coccineum
GAAATCCAAGAGTAATCAAGAGGAATTGTGGTTTTATTCTTCGAAGTTGAATCCCATTTTTGTTTTTCTTTTTCATGTTGTAATTTTAATTGAAAATCAACACTTTGCTTTTCACATCTTTTTCAAGAATTTTTATTCTTGCCTGCAAACCCTCTTGAATCTCAAAAGATTTCTTCTTGACTTTTTCAAGTTCAACATTTAAGATCTTATCTACACATTCATGATTAATCAACACACATAGATCAACATCTTGTTTGAGTGATGCTTCCAAAAGTTGATCTTTCAACAAATCATTTTGCTTCTCTAGTTCATCAAGCTCACTTTCTGTCGACTCAAAAACATCTTTCATTTCTTTTATATCCCTTTAAAATAGATTCTGAAAGAATTCAAGATAAACCTTCAACTCGTTAAGAATTGTTTTAACTTGATCTTGACAAAAATCATTGATTTGTATCTCTGCCAGTGATGTGTAAAAAATGCTTGCTCTTTTACAGTTTTGTTGTATTAGCAAAGACAGCTTTTCAAAACAAACTTTTATCTTGTCTAATTCTTTGATCAAAGGTGACTCACTTGGCATACCGGAATCTTAATCGAGGGAATAGAAGAAGATGGAAAATATTTTTGCTCGACAGAAAGCTCTTTTTGAGGAGCAAAATCTTTATAAAGAGCATTTAATTTTTTGTAGTTAATTGTCCAGCAATTTTGTTTAATTGCAACAGCAATTGGATCATTCATTTTTTCTGTCATTTTTTGTTTACTTTTGAAAGCATCCTCAAGAGTGTCCTCAGAATCTCTAACATTCAAAGGAATTTCTAAATTACCTAAACTAGATGCAACATATAACTTTGGACATTTTGAAATTGCTTGCTTGAGTGTATAAGGATTCGGATACCCCAAACCATGTTTTAATTGTTGGTCATATATTGACAATGGTTTTGGTCCAAGCATAAAATTCCTTTTAAAGAATTGCCAAGTTTTAAAATCAGATCAACATTCTTTTTCAGTTTGGCCTCAAGATCTAGAATAGTATCATGATAAGTATCCTCTTTTTCACTCATTTACCTTTTTAAAATTTAATGAGTCTTTTGTAATTCCTCATTTTTCCATTTGTAGTTTTTGACATCTAAATCTAATTTATCTCGTTGTTTCTCAAGATCTCGAATGATATCTCGATCACGAACTAATTGAGACTAAGATTGTTTATTATAACGTTTTGCCCGTTCATCAGCTTCAAGAAATTCGTTGAGATAATTATTATCCTTGTTTATGTTTTCCAAAAAGACTTTTAATTCCCAATAATCCTCCCCTAAACTTGATATTCATCTGGATTAATCATCAAGTTTCTTCATTAAAAGCTTCTTAATCTCCTGGAGGATGCTTCCAAACACTTCTTTACATCTTAAGTTGCTTTATGATTAATTTAAGAATCAAGGAAATATCTTCATCAGCAACAATATCATTTATCCTCCCCTGTTTGGATGCATCATTACCCAAGCTGTCTTTATCACCAGAGGACTTACTCTTGCAAGTCCAAACCAACTTTGTATATCCTTTTCACTTATGAGTTCTTGAACCTTCTCTTTTCAAGCTCGCAATCTCACTTTGTTGAGAGGTATTTGTATTCTCCAAATCAAGAACCATGGTAAGAAAATTAGATTACATAATTCCTAACAATCCTCCCCTAAACTTGAACTTTACTTGTTAACTTCAAGTTTCTTCTGATTGAGCTTTTGAGGATTGTATCCAAGCACTTCTTGACTGCATTCTTTATCTTTATGATCATCTGCTTTGTGATTTTATTGTAAGCAGATCATACTTTCGCTTTCAATCTTGAATTTGCATCTCATCTCTTCTGCATCACAGCTACACAACAACATAATTGGTTTTTGTATTTTTGGCAAACTACCAGCCATAAACGGATTTGATATTCCTTTACCAGTAGCCATTTGCTCTGGGATAGTCAACTCTTTATTGCAAAATATGGTGAGTTGATTACCATATAGTTTTTGGTAAACTGTCAACCATCAACAGAATTGACTTGTCTTTACCAAACACCGTTTACTTTTGGACTAGCCAATGCTTCATTGCCATAACATGGTGCATTGATAAACCATATAGTTTTTAGCAAACTATCAGCTATCAACAGATTTGAGTAGTCTTTACCAAGAACTGTTTGATCCTGGACAAGCCCAATCTCTTAACATGAAGCAAGGTGAGTTGATGAACCCTACCAATTTTTTGGCAAATTGTCCAGCCAATATGGATTATTGAGAAGTCTTTACCACAAGCCGTTTGCTTATGGACTAGCCAGTTCTTATGCCTATTACGCATGGTGAACTGATGACCATTTGTTGTGTGGTGGTTAGCCAACACCCAACAAACCTTCTCATCCCTATTTAAACTTGATGATAATAAATTCAGTTAAGAACAAACTGAAAGTAATTTAGTTTTGTCTAAATCATCTGAGAACCAAAATGTATGTTGTCCGATATCGGGTAAAACTAGCAGCATTAATCTTTAAAGCTAGCAGTATTAAGTACACAAACAGTACTAATCTTACACCAAACCACGAACCAACGGCATTAATTTCCTTGAGACTTCATTCAACGTTGGCAATCCTATCTCAATATCCATCCCTAAAAACTAGTGATTTCATAACAGATTCATTTAAGACTTTTCTTTACCTACAAAAAGTTAGTTCAACAGACAAAGAAAACAGAATCCATAACATTTTGTGCAATACTCACAACAGTAATTATACTAAGCAGTTTTGAGTATAACTAATAGTATTAGTTTCTCTTGGGGACCCAAGCCATTGTTGACTTGAGTTTACCTTATGGATCTCTAAAATATACAGTTTTAACAAAATTGGATCTACTATCATAATTGGAGTTTGGTCTTGTTTTTCTCCAATTATAACATGCTGAGGTCTTAACAGCAGTTCCCTAATTTCCCTTTACAGCATGAGAATAAGTCATTCTTTGTGTAATTTCCTAACAATGGTCTCACTCTTAGGTGGAATGAAATTTAAAAAATGCCCTTCTTGATTAAGTTGATTCACCAAGTCTTTTTTAGGACTAAAGCCGTGTTGAGGTCTGGTAGTGATGCTGTCTAGATCTAACAGTATTAACATTAGAACTACCAGTATTAACTCTAGGCCTAACAGAATTAATATTTGTCCTACCAGTATTAATATTAGGCCTAACAGAATTAATGTTTGTCCTACCAGTATTAATATTAGGCCTAACAGAATTAATGTTTGTCCTACCAGTATTAATATTAGGCCTAACAGAATTAATGTTTGGCCTACCAGCATTAAGTTGTACTGGTCTAGGAACAAATTGATTAGCATGATTAAATCCCTGTTCAGTATAGTCCCTACTGGTTTTGCCACCCCATTACCATATAAAAAACCCTTTGTTCTTATAACTTCAGCCTCTCTGCCATTTTCCTTTTCATAATAGTCACAATCTTTGATCAAATGACTTAGGCTACCACAAACAAAACATTTCTTCTTTGTGAAAGAGTAACCTTCCCCTAGTTCTCTTTCCATCATAGCATTCCAATTCTTCCTGTTAACTTTAGGTGTTTCTTGATCTTTGATTGGTTGCCTAGGAGTTTTTATGTGTGAGACACAACTAGGTTCAACTTCTTTTGATTTTGGAGCAGACACACCTTTTTCAGTTGTTGTTATAGGTGTAGACACATACATTTCTGAATGGGGTTGTTTGGGGGGGTATGGGGGTGGGGGGGGGGGGGGGGGGTACTCTTGAAATCTCAGATTCAAGATCAACAGAATGTTCAGAGGAAGTTCCAATAGATCTTGCATTGTCATTAGATTGACAGGTAGAACATTCACTGGATCTATCATCTGATACACTAGGTTCAGGCTCTTGAGGTCCCTTTTTACCATAAACATACAAAGACTCATCAATTTCTTCTTGTGGTTTAGGAGTATAATCTCCACTTAAGGGATGTGGAACACCTTTAAAATCATTAGTTTTTATAAATCTATTGTACAAAGGTTTACCAACTAAATCCTCTTTTGAACAATTAAAAACAAAAAAATTCATTTATTCCTCATAACTTAGAACCTCATTGTTTGATTGTATTTCATACCCTAAGCCAAGTTTTACTACTTAACTCATGCAGAATTAATAATCTCCAAAGATTCTTAAAGCAATATTCCATGAATCTAATGTTTTCTGCAATTGTTCCTTTTCTTTTACAGCTTTCATTCCTATTCTCCTATATCTTTTAAGCTTTTCATCTTTTTCATATATTTTCATTTTGCCTGAAATGTAAGCTTTTCGATTTAGAGAAAAGTTCGGTTTTTGAAAGTAACAAGTTGAGCTTCTAGTTTCTTAACAACTTGACTATAGGCAAGTATTTGTGCTTCTTGATCACCTAACTGATTCATTTGTTCATCACATAGTGTTTTAAGCTTATTATATGAATCAATGCAAGTTTTAGAACATAATGATACCTCATTACTTGAGCTAATTGCCATGAGTGCATGATTTGACTCTTCTTCCTCTACTGTATGTTCTCCCCAATTGACAACACCATCATCCATTGTCAGCAAACAGTTCTGTTTCTGCTCTTTCTTTCTAGCTCCTTGATCTTGATAAAAAGAGTCTCTTTTAAACTGTTGTTGTTTTAAAACAGCTTTATGCATCTTCTTTAAATTTGCATTACCACCAAACCTAGTCCTTATGGCTTTCCAAATTTCCTTTGCATCAACCAATCCACGTAAATCTTCACAGATGTTCCCTTGGGAATAGCCATGAGTAAACATGGTTCTTGCCTTCCTTTCCTTTTCAACAGCATGAATTTCGGTAGGTGAAGTCTGTAAAGTGACTAGTTTTGACACAACATGGTTTTCTTCTATTTTGGGAACATCCGTTTTCTTTTGAAAAACGTGTTTGTTTAGTGGTGCGACACAAAGAAAAGATTGATAACCATTTGTTTTGTCAAACTTAGTATTTACAGACTTACCATTTTTAACTTTTTCTAATCTTTTCTTTAACTCAAATATGGTAGATAAAAGATTCTGATTCTCAGCACGAATAGCACCATATGCATATGTTTTCTCATAAACTTGAACAATTAATTCATCCATTTCCTTTTGAGTTTAAGACCGTGTCTTTTTTATTGAATCGAAAAGCTTTTGATATTCTAGTTTGACATTGCCGCGTTCTTTTATCAAATATTGTAATTTAAAATCCAAAGACACATTCTCATTCTCAAGTTTCTCCAGTTTTGAAATCCAATAGTAATCTAGAGGATTTGTTTTCTTATTCTTCGAAGTTGAATCCCATTTATGTTTTTCTTTTTCATGTTGTAACTGTAATTCAAAATCAACACTTTGCTTTTGACATCTTTAAACATCTTTTTTAAGAATTTTTATTCTTGCTTGCAAACCCTCTTGAATTTTAAAAGATTTCTTTTTGACTTGTTGAAGTTCAGCATTTAAGATCTTATCTATACATTCATGATTTAACAACACACACAGCTCAACATCATGTTTGAGTGATGCTTCCAAAAGTTGATCTTTCAACAAATCATTTTGCTTCTCTAGTTCATCAAGCTCACTTTTTGTAGACTTAAAAACATCTTTCATTTCTTTTATATCCCTTTGAAATAGATTCCGAAAGAAGTCAAGATAAACCTTCAACTCGTTAAGAATTGGTTTAACTTGATCTTGACAAAAATCATTAATTTGTATTTCTGCCGGTGATGTGTAAAAAATGCTTGCTCTTTTACAGTTCTGTTGTATTAGCACAGACAGCTTTTCAAAACAACCTTTTATCTTGTCTAATTCTTTGATCAAAGGTGACTCACTCGGCATATTTTTTGATACCGGAATCTTAACAGAGGGAATAGAAGAAGATGAAAAATATTTTTGCTCAACAGAAAGCTCTTTTTGAGGAACAAAATCTTCATAAAGCGCATTTAATTGTTTGTAGTTAATTGTCCAACAATTTTGTTTGTTCGCAACAGCAATTGGATCATTCATTTTTTGTTGACTTTTGAAAGCATCCTCAAGAGTGTCCTCAGAATCTCTAACATTCAAAGGAATTTCTAAATTACCCAAACTAGATGCAACATATAACTTTGGACACTTTGAAATTGCTTGCTTGAGTGTATAAGGATTCGGATACCCCAAACCATGTTTTAATTGTTGATCATACACAGACAATGGTTTTGGTCCAAGCATAAACATTCCTTGTAAAGAATTACCAAGTTTCAAAATCAGATCAACATTCTTTTTCAGTTTGGCCTCAAGATCTAGAATAGTATCATGATAAGTATCCTCTTTTTCACTCATTTGCCTTTTTAAAATTGAATGAGTCTTTTGTAATTCCTCATTTTTCCGTTTGTAATTTTTGACATCTAAATCTAATTTATCTCGTTGTTTTTCGAGATCTCGAATGATATCTCGATCACGAACTAATTGAGACTGAGCTTGTTTATTATAACGTTTTGCCCGTTCATCAGCTTCAAGAAATTCGTTGAGATAATTATTATCCTTGTTTATGTTTTCCAAAATCCGAACCCGTTCCTTATACATCTCAAGCTGACTAGTCAAATGCGTGTTTTGTTTTTGAACTTGTTGAGCAAATATTTGTTGTTTTTCAGCTTCCTGATATGCATTTCTAGCAAGTTTTTCTACTGCACATAGATCAGGAACATGTGTATCTTTTTCAACACTGCCACTATTAACATTTCCCTTGAATGAATCAAATTTAATATTGCTATTAATTTGATCATCACCAATGGTACTGTTAATAATTTTAGTATGAGTTGGATACATTGGTTCATTATTCTCATCGATGGATGAAGATTGTACCTCACTTATAAATGCAGACTCATAGCTTGGCCCATCATCAGAAGTATGATCAGCTGGTTGAATTCTGGCCATTAAGCATATGTTTGCACTGAGTTCTTCAATTTCTTCCATCCTTGATGCGTCAGCAAAGAGAAAATCATTCTGCTCATCAGTAAGAATTACGCCAGCTTCATCCTGTTTTGCCAGCAACATTTGTTCCATGAAATACTTCGAGTCACGAACCCTTGGCTTTGGACAATTCCTAGCATAATGTCCTTTTCCACTGCAGTTGTAGCATTGAACAGTTGAAGTATTGCCTGAAGATGGAGTTCGAAGAGTCCTTTGAACATTTCCAGTCTCTTTTGGAGCATTCATTCCCTCAACAACTTCCTCTTGAACATAAGCTCGTCTGCTATTTCTTCCAGTATTGCCAGAATTCCTGCTTTGAATATTCACCCTGTCTCCTTGAATGATTGCTTGATTTCTGGTGTTGGATGAAGCACGAAGACGATTATTTGTTGGATTAGAGAAATTTTAAGTAATGGCTTTTGCAAGTAGCAACATCGCAGAGACTAGAGGATCTTCAGAATTGTTGTGAACATCATCCTGCTGGTACTCATCATCATAATCAACCACAGACGTAGGATGTGTCACATAATAAGATGATGTTTGTCTGGAGGATGAACCCGTGTGTGCTACTAGAGCCAAAGGGTCATGAGACTTTTCTAACTTCTTTGCTCTTGAAGCATTAACCAGTTTCTCAAATTGCTGAAGATAATCAAAAAGATCATCGAACGAATCCACTGTCAATTGTTTAGCAAGACGAACTTGAGTCACATATTTCAACCATTCCGGTTGCAAACTATTCAGAAACTTTGTGTTAATTGTAACAGTTGGAAAGTTCATGTTATTTCGTTCCAAATCATTCATTAACTGAGCAAAACGGTTGTAGACAGAAACAAGTGCTTCCCCTGGTTCAGCAACAAATTGATCAAATTCGTTCGTAAAACGCGTTTCTCTGTCAACTTTGTTTTGTATAGTTCCCCTCATCAAACGTTCAACTCGTTTCCACATATCCTTGGCCGAAGTGCAAGCATCCACAGAATTGTAAATCTCATTAGGAATAGAAAGTAGAATCATATTCATGACCTCCATTTCAGCATCATGGAGCAATAAGTCATCACCTTCAAGATCCTCTGCAGTTTGCAATCGTGGTATTGTCGAGCCTTCAGGAATGAAATTCTTAAACACATAAGGGCCTTCATCAAGTGCTTTGAGAAGCCACTTCCGGTTGTCTCTCTTCCGGTTTAGATATCGTCTGAATCTACTTGCCCATGGTATATAACTACCCCTTTCAAGCATAGGAGGCCTAGTCTCAGAACCGGCATCAGCAAGGGATTGTTGGTATGTTTTGGATGTCGACATGTCTTATGATTCAAAGATTGGATCTTTGTAGACGAAAATGAGTGATATTTGTGAGAATATTATCAAACTCGGTAACAGTTGTCAAATTCGGACAACTCTGTTCTCGGATAACAAGTAGTCTGAAAATCGATACACTTCTCGAACAGTACACAAACTCGGACAACAAATACTAATAAACTCGGTATTCTAAAAAACTTATTAAACTCGGAAATGTTCTTGCTTTAAATTCGATAAAAACAAAAAACTCAATTGAACCACAAACTCGATATGTCCAAATTTTGAAAAATTCAACAATTATGGATTATTAATAACCACAAATTCGATTAAACTGAAATTTATGATCACTAGATAATCCAAAAGTCCGTTAATATCAAATTCGATAAAACCGAATTTGATTTCCGAATTTTCAGAATGTGAAAATTTTTGTTTTTTAGCACTTCAATTCATGATAAAACCATTGATGTACATTACGACTTTGAAATCTTATTTCCGAGATTAAACGTATCAAATCCTTATTTACAATTTTTGATAGAACCAAAAATGTGAAACTCATAAAACTTGATAAACCCGATTTTGAGACTAAGCACCTAATATACGATTTTCGATAGAACCGAAAGGTCGTATATATCTATTAGAGTATTTTTCTATCAAAAATACACAACTAATACTACTGAATTTCCTAAAACATCACGAAATGTTAGGTTCACATAAATGGACCCGAACAAAGAAGTTTCGGTCACTCGAAGATACAAGACAAAAGTCTAGCTCGAAAGACAATGTTAATTAATGTTTATTATGTATACGGGCCAAGATGTAAAAAGCCCAAAAGAAAGCCCTCAAAGGCAAATCCTAGTTAGTATAAATACACCTAGTTTAGTCAAAATTAGGTTAGCTTCTCCATTATTTATTTTTCATCTTAAGGGTTTGTAGCAACTTTTTGTTTCTTTCAATCAAAAGTTCTTTAATGTTTAATCTTTATTGCCATTGATCTTGTGATTCATCCATGAAATGATCTAGGGATCCTACAATTGGTATCAAGAGCCTACAAGATTGATGATTTGATTTGGTTTTGTTATTTTTGTTTTATTGATTTCAAAAAAAAAGAGGGGTTTTGATTTTTTTGATTAGTTGTTTGTTTTGATTCTTGATTCAAAGATGGTTTATGTTTAATCTAATATCAATCAAACCATCTTGTTAGCAATCAACGTTCTCGTGATTTTCTTTTGTTCATCTTTTGTTTGGTTCGAAAAGTATTAAAAAAAAGGGGGGTCTCGTTTTTTTTCTTTCTTTTGGTTCGATACATTAATAAAAAAAAAGAGAGGAAACAAGCGTTTTTGATCGAATTCGTGCAAGAAAAAGGTCTTTGTATTCGTGTTTTATGTCCATCGAACGAGTGGAATACAAAGAGGATCGAACAAGCTCACTTCGTTGAAGATCGAACGAGTTCAAGTCGTTTCGATCGAACGAGTGTATTCTTAGGAGGATCGAACGAGTGGAAAAGAAGTTGGAATCGAACAAGCGACACTCGTGTGTGGATCGAACGAGTGGAAAAGAAGTTGGAATCGAACTAGCGACACTCGTGTGTGGATCGAACGAGTGGAAAAGAAGTTGGAATCGAACTAGCGACACTCGTGTGTGGATCGAACGAGTGGAAAAGAAGGTGCAATCGAACTAGACGATCGAACAAAGCCAATCGAACGAGTGGAACGTACAAAGGGTTCGAACAAAGCATTCGAACAAGACGATCGAACAAGGGGATCGAACAAGTGGAACGAACAAGTCACTCGAACGAAGGATCGAACAAGCAAATCGAACGAGTGGATCGAACAATCCAATCGAACGAGTGGATCGATCGAACAAGCGATCGAACTAGACGATCGAACAAGCGATCGAACTAGACGACCGAACAAGCACCTCCCTCAGTAAACCGAACAAGTGGACTTTCAAGTTTTGGACCGAACCAGTTTTATACTACAAGGACCGAACTAGCAATCTTTTTTTAATCGAACAAAAACAAACTCAAACACAAATCAAACAATTCATCAATCACTTGCGATCAGATCATTACTAACCAAACTTATTCAATGGCAACCAATGAAGAAACAAATGCCGCAGGTACCGATACTCGTCCACCAATGTTGGTTGAAAATGATTACGAATCATGGAAGATTCGTATACACAGGTACATTCGAGGCAAACCCAATGGCAAGCTGATATGGAAATCCATCCAGAATGGACCTACACCTCACCCGATGGTCACTGATCCTTCACCTTCTGATTCTACTATTATGCCCGCACCAAGGAAGAAACTTGATTCTGAATTCAATGAGGAGGAAAACAAACTTGAGATGGCTGATACTCAAGCTGACCCATCTTAGTCGTCTACCCGGACACATCTTCAACATCCTAAATCAAACAAGCACTGCAAAGGAGATTTGGGATAATGTGGAGTTGCTAATGCAAGGATCAGGTAGGACTCTTCAACAAAGGAAGGAATATCTGTTTGATGAGTATGAATGCTTTTGTGCTATTGGAAACGAATCAATTCATGACTACTTTGTGCGTTTCCACAAGCTTGTGAATGACATGAAAGAATACTAAGCTCGAATTCCCTATCATCAGTGACCACTAAATTTGCCAAACAATCTTCAGCCTATTGGGGTAAGTATGTGATAATGTCAAAACAAACAGGCTAATCTCAACCACACCATATGTTCAGATCTATACTCATCTCAAAGCTATGAGCCTCTCATGCCAAACAGACTCTCAAGAAATAGGAGAAGTCTACAAGTATTGTTGATCCACTGGCCTATGTTGCTCACACCACATCTGCACCAGCTCTGTCATCACCCTCAATCCTAGTCCTCAACGTACTGCTCATCTCCGACTGACGCTTGGATGGGCCTAATGACTCATGATTGCTCATCTCTTAAGTGGTATCCAAGCAGTTTTCTACCAACCACAACCAGTCAGGACTTCCTCAAATCAATGACTCATGCTACGGTGCATGAATGTCACATTGTTACTGGACCAGTTCAGAGGAAGGGTCTAGGTATGTGTCATACAGGTGCTCGAGCAAAAAGGTGATAAGTTCAACTGTAGCGGAGAAGGACATGTGCGCGGCAGTGTAAAGAAACCCACGAGAATGATGGACTCTCAGTACTTCAAGATAAAGCTTTACTGATGGAAGCTTAAAGGCGAAAGGAGAAGTGTTAGCTGATGAAGCTGAAGCATTCCTCGTGATGTGCGAAGCACACACCTTATGATCAACCTCAGACCGACTACAAAAACTGTTTCAAGCCAATCATGAGATGCATATGACTCAGACGTGGATGAAGGCCCCAATGCTGCTGTCGCTTTTATGTCTAATTTGTCATCCACTAGTGCAACCAATAATCCAGTCAATGAGATACACACCAATGACAATCAAATATTTGATAATGTGGGTTATCAGTTGAGTCAGGAGATGCACCAGGAAGAACATTTAGACTCCGATGCTGACGATGGAATGATGACAATAGCTCCCGTATCCTCGTATATCATGACACCGAGCCAAAATGTTCCAACGAGGTATCTGCTGACACATCTGATCAAGTTTCTATGCTTGCCTCTTAACTGACTTGCAAACCCAACTGACGGACTGCTAAGGTTAACCACGCAAATGTTTGGAAATCGAGACCTTCAAAAATGAGCTTCTTCCATGCCAAGCACGAAATTATGTCTAGATACCAAAAGGTAAAACATGATCTAGAAAACAACGTTCGACAGGACACGCCTAGTGCTTTCAGCGTAACAAGCGTAACGCAGACTTGTGCAACGAAAACGAAAGTGCTTAAATCCACACTTTCAGGAAAGAAAAATCATATTGCATTTTTACACTCTTGAAAGGATCCGTCTTATCTGAGAAAAAGGATTTAGCAGATAGTTATCTAGAAGAAATAGTTTGTTTAAAGAATGCTAACAAAGTTGCAAGAGATATGTTGCAAAGTCTTAACATGCCAACACAAACTATTCCCATGCTTTCAAAGAAACCTAAAAAGGCAATCAATGACTTGCACAAGGACATCCTAGGCACTCGCAACCCAGGTCTTGGTTATATGGCCAAGCGTGCTCAACCTGCTTTGTATGATGCTGATACCCTTTTGCATCCTACTCACCACCCCGTTAGTATATGGGATAGTGAAGAGGTCTTGGTTCACCAAGTTGTTAGCATGAAAAAGATGAACGAAAAACCAGGCCATGTTCGACCCGCAAACGACTTCTATGCCAAGCTCAATGCCCTTATGTTCGTTCCTGACGGAGTATCTGGGATCAGGTGTTATTGGCTATCTGCCACGAAATTGCTAGTAAGCTTAGATAACACCAAACCTGCTACTCCTTTCATTCATAAAGTCGACTCCAAGTCCAAGTTCTGGCCAGTCTTCAAAAGTTAATGTTGTTTTTCATCAATTTGATGATATCATAAAGAAAGAACACACAAAAACCCGACTTATGTTTCTGAATGGTGTTATGATAATGCAAACAGTTTGTTGAACAACAACGGGTACCATTTTACGACCATTTCAAAAAAACCATATCCCAAACTGCTATGATACAATTTTTCAAAGAGAAAGAGAATATGAACGATTTTTGATGAATGGAAGTGGAGTATGAACATGTGTTTTATAACAAGAACCTGCCATAGAGAAGAAACCTTTTTAATCAGGAAGATGCTTAACATGCTGATGTTTAGAGAAAGATAATGCTCTATTGTGCTTACTTCGATAGTGTTGTGCCCCTCGTTCGAATTGCCTTTGCGAAGATCTTAGATCTGCCTGCGATAGGGAACCACACTTAAAGTCTGAACTTGAAAGCTGAGATTTCAAACAAGAAACAGCTATTACTGAATTTGCAAAATGTTTTGCCTTCTTCGAACACAGAATTTATGTTGCTTCACTTAAATTTCAGAATATAAACAATGCATAGACACTTCTTTTAATGCCCTCCACGCAATTTTTAAAAAATAACAAGTTAAGACAAACCGCTTCAAGGGAAAGATGACACTATCAGGAATTAGATGCTCAGCTCAACAACATGAAGGTGTTGCATGTAGGGTTTCCATGAAGGTAGTTTTGCCCAACAAGTTCAGTTGACAAGATACAATTACCTTCCTTAGGCTTCAGCTGCCGGCCTTAAGGTAGAAACGTGAGTCTGAACGACGCGGTATGATGAACTGTCACAGGTGCGAATGACTCACTCACGCACTGCGTACACTGAAAGCTTAGGCTTTAACTTCTGACATACCAAGTTGAACGCCCTAGTGCTATGGTAAAACAAGTAAGTGGACCTTCAACTCTGCAGAAACCTTAAAGTATTAGCTTCAGGGATGTATACCAACAGTTCAAAGTACATTCCACCTCCAAAAAGAGCCAACTGGGTAAAACCAACCCCGTTGCCTAAGAAAAAGCAAGTTACTTTTCAGGAACCCCCTAGGACTTCAAATAGACCCACACAGAAACCACCAGTGCAACAAAACAAGAAGCCTAATGTTTCTGTAAATCTGTCTCAAGAAACTCAACCTGCACTGAATTCGAAACCTATGCCAAAGAGCACACTGGAACCATGTATCTTGCCAATACAAAGTTGTGAATCTAGGAGAGCGCAGATCACAATCGGAAGTTAAATGTTGTTGATCATAATCGTTTGTGATAGTTTCTTTGAAGTTTGTGAATACCAAACCCCCCATGCCAAACTAGTAGTGAATCATACTAAGAAGGTTTGGAAAGCAACCAGAAATCATAATGTGAACACTACTAAGACAGCTTGGAGACCAACTGGAAAGGTTGTTGGTAGTGTTAAGCCTCAGTGGAAACCCACTGGACGACATTTTGCGTTGTATGATAACTGTCCTTTAACTAGGATAATGGAACCCATTGTTGAGCCTTTAGAACTTACCCCGAGCGTTAGTTCTAGTTCCAAAGTTACTATGATCTCTAGGTTCACTGATTGCAAACTTAGTGATCGAAAGGCTGGTTCCAAGGGGTTATCTGGTATTTTTGAATGCTAAAGCATTGTATCATTGTGTATATTAAAAAAAATTAGCTAAATGGCTTGCAGTTATTTCAGACTGTAACCCGGTCTTAACCCAGAGATTTAGTGTACGTTTCAGTGCATTATTTCTTTACAGACAAGAAGTTGTCTAAGCCCCGAACTTTTTTTCTCATAAACAACTTGTTTTATCAAACATGTTCGGGTTAACCAAATCAAACATTGACACGGGTCATTGTTTGAGGGGGAGAATCAGGTATACTAACAGTTTATTGCCGGTAAAGGAGCATGTTGCTGATTCTATTGCTGAAAGATTGACACGACCAACCGCTTACAAGTTCAAGACAGATTGCAGTATCATTCCTGTCTGGGTATTCTAAAGGTCTTGTTTCAATTGCTCACTTGATATTTGTGCTATTTCACCTCACCTCATACTTTGAGGGGGAGATTGATACATTTTAAGTCCATTCTAGATCAAAACCATTCACAAGTTTCATACTTTTGATCGGGGGAGAGAATGTGACTTAAACATGTAAAACGGATAATTAATGATTCGATTGATTCTAAAATGCTAAGTCCTATCCCATCCATGTGCTAAACCTCTTCGGATTATCGAGCACTGTGTAGGGGGGCATAAGTGATAATATTGATCAAAAATGTTCAAGTACCACAAGTTTGTGTTATACACAAGTATCTTGATAAATGACAACGAATCTTATGTTTCATGTTCGTGAAAGTTTATTTGGTATGCTGTGGAAGAGGTGTTGTGACACCAGGGTATTCGTATGCATGCTCATGCCGGGTCTTCGAGACTGCGCCCCACTAGTGAAGTGGATTTCATAAAATGTACTTGTCAAGTTTGGATTTTCCAAGGCACTTCTATTCTTCGGATATATTACA
The DNA here is from genome assembly GCA_026074375.1 of Tanacetum coccineum. Lineage (NCBI taxonomy): Eukaryota > Viridiplantae > Streptophyta > Magnoliopsida > Asterales > Asteraceae > Tanacetum > Tanacetum coccineum. The sequence continues at coordinate 15,185 of BQNB010010019.1, forward strand.
AAACATCACAGAAGCTTTGATATAAAACTTTCGTTTGTGCCCCAAACAAATTTTATAAGCACATCGGATGTTTTTCAAATCATTTTTGCCTCAGGCCTTCTACGGTACTTAATTGTATTACGACTGTAAACGCTGAAAAGGCCTTTACGGTATCGTCCGCCGATAGTAACTGTACTGCTCATCTTCCATTCTATTAGTAGAAATACTTATAGTGTGTTAGTCTTCGGACATCTGGTCTAGAGAACGGCGAACATTAGGGAATCTGATACTTAGGTATTAGAGGAACTAGCTTGTCACGTGCCGGAAAACCTGTCAAGAAGGTTCTTTTAATGAATCTATCTGATCACAGGTGCATTTCATACTGTAATCTTGATCCTCCGGAATCAAAGGTTAATGTTAACCGACCAGATGGAGTCTCGTCTATTACTCGGTCCTTAAACTATAAAACCTTTGTGAGTTCACAAAAATGTTTTTTTTTTTGAACACATTAAGTGGATTTTACATAACAAAATGTTTTTGTTGGTGACTAAATTGTTCTATCATAGCGAATGACGACTCAAAGTATCCGATGAAAGACATGCTCATATCCTTACTCACATATCTGAAGAAATCAAGAAAGTTTACATACAAAGCTTCCGCACAAACTCTGAAAATCAATGTCTTCTTCAAATGGCTCAAACATTCTGAGAATAGAAGAAGATCCATCATCAAAGCTTTTAAGTATCCAACAGATATGGCCTGTGAGCTAAAGTCAGCGTATGGCAAAGTCAAGAGTGAAAGAAGATCACAAAGTAATTCAGAGAAGTACGCTTAAACCAGTCAAAGTCAAAGGATCAAGGCATCCATCAAGTTCTGGAAGATCATGATCCAGGTGTTAAAGATTAGAATTACCAAGCCACAACAAGTGAAGTACCCTTATCAACAAGAGCTAAAAGGACACGCCCGAGTGAGTAACTTTTTGACCTCATCTAGGGGAGTATGTTAGGTTCTACATAAATGGCGACCGAACAAAGCAGTTTCGTGTCACCTCGAAGATACAAGACAAAAGTCTAGTCGAAAGACAATGTTAAGTATGTTTATTATGTATAGGCCAAGATGTAAAAAGCCCAAAGAAAGCCCTCAAAGGCAAATCCTAGTTAGTATTACAATAACTAGTTTAGTCAATTGGTTAGCTTCTCCATGATTTATTTTTCTCTTAAAGGGTTTGTAGCAACCTTTTTTTGTTTCTTTCAATCAAAAGTTCTTTAATGTTTAATCTTTAGTGCTATTGATCTTGTGATTCATCCATGAAATGATCTAGGGATCCTACACAAAACCACACTTTCGAGAATGCAAAACCTCTTCCAAGAACGTTAAGAATACTTCCGAGATTGCTGAAAATGCAAAACAATACCAATAACGCCAATTACTCGAATTTGCGCCAAAAAACTTATCTCGAAAAGCTCCAAATTATCACCCAATTTTCGAACATCATATTTCGATCTCTGCGTGGACAAATTCATAATTGAACACAGCTACTTCTCTCTTGGCGAATGATACACTTGATAGGTCTCTTTTATTTGAATCAACATATGATCATGGACGCATCAAGAGAATAGGTAGAGGACGGCAAGTCTTCAAATTTCAAATGTATTAAAAAGGAGGAAAAAATGAAAGATCGTTACCAAAGGCAATGCCCTCTAATGAAATTAGAGGGGTATATTATAGGTGAGGGAAGGAGGCTTCCCTTCCCTTTATTATCTTCCTAACTTACCCTCTAGTCCTAGACTTTGGTAATTATGCTATTCATTCTTTTGATAATACACCTTATTACAAACACTACATTGACATTACACCAAGAAAGACTAATAACCTCTCTCTCCGCCACACAAAATCACATAATCGACACTTTTCATGATTCCTAAATTTTCCAAGTTACCTTGAGGACAAGTAGGATTCAAGCGGGGGGATATTTGATGACATCAAATAACGTCACTTTATGTATATTTATCATCTGTTTTGCCCACTATTACATTATTATTGCATTATTTCGGTACTTAAATGCTTTAAAGTTGATAAATTACATACTTCAAGGAGTGTTATGTAAGCCAAGCTAAGAGGTGCTAATTTGGAGCTTAAAATGACGATATTTGAAGATTGCTGATTTCTGACCCCTACGTGTATCCAACAAAAGAGATCGCGTATCGCGCCTAACTTTAGAAGAAATCGCGTTTGACAATATACCAATCCGGCATCTCCTTCTGTCTACATACGTCATATTCCATGCAGCTCCTTATTGAGATACAGTAAATCAGTAAATGAGAATGAATCACTGATTGATTATAAAGTAGCACGGCACACCAGGAATCAACCCAATTACGTCGTATGACCTTGCCAGATACGGCGTATCGAGTCTTTTTTATACACTATAAATAGAAGGACTCAAAATGAGTTTTTAGTGTTGAAATCTATATTCTTTATACTCTTACTCATTAAAGATGAATTACAGCCGAGAAGATCAGCCACCAAGGTCACGCATAGATCACGAATCCATGAAGACAATCGTGTTAATTTTTACTTTCTATACTCGTTGCTTTTCATGTTGTTAGCTGATCCATTACAATGTTGTGGCTAATACCCTTGGGTATTAGCCATCTTAATGAAAGTCCAATGTTTGGTTTGTTTTAAAATCTATTTCTTAATTTATCGTTGATTGTTTAATTATGTTTATCACCTCATACTTGTTTATGTGTTTGAATATGTGACTTATCATTTAACTGGATCTAGTGATACGGACAAGTAATTATAGATACCGGGATAGCTTCCATATTATGATTTTCATAATACTGGACCAATAAGATCACAAAATTATCGTTCTGTCTATATCTTTAAATTATGAGTTAGTTGGACGGTAGGGACGCGTTTTATGTTTCAAAACACTTCATGTCTTCCCATTCATGTCAAGAATTTGAATCCTAGACTACCAGTATATGAAACACCGTCAAAGAATAAGTGGGTAATGTCCCATTGGGCTAGGGTTTTAACAGGATCCCCATTGCTTTGATTCCCTAAGATAGATTATAATTAAACTAAAGGATGCTTTATGCGGATGCATTAATTGTGACAGGATTAATCGTGTCTAGGTCTTAGGATGATGTCCCGCCTAAGTCTTAAGAATGATATGCCGCTTCGAGATAAGTAAATCATTGCACTAAAACAAACAAACCAACATCAAACTGGATTTAATATGGCTAATACAGTTTTCTATAATTTGGCTTGTACCGCTTTTCTATCTTCTAATTTTCTTCTTTTGTGTTTATTGTTTATTGAATTGATATTTGTCACCACCAAACCTGTGCCAGTCTCTCAGGCTGAAAACCCCCCATATCATTAGACAACATATATAGCATAGGTTTAACCAGTAAATAGACTAATTAAAATACTAATAGAATATAGGATTAATGTTTCACTCTTAGTGTTCGACACCCTAATTACCGCGAAACTCCACTCGATCGGGTACACTGCCCGTTAAAGTGTTGTTTTAGGTTTGTCGGCTAAACATAAATGTAAAACTTGATAATCAAATAAGTGACCCTACATGACAGCACATCAACAACTTCTTCAAGGATTTAGTGTAGAGTCGTAGTCTTGTCCGTTTCTTCTCTAAATGAGCTCAAGTCACTTGTATTTCCTCCAAAAGTCATCCAAGTGCTAAAAACCTGAAAACAAATGATTAAGCACGTAATCTAGGCATATTTACATGATTTAGGAGGTTAAATGACCCCGAAATAGTGTATAAAATGACACCTCATGAAAAGTATATACTAGCACCTCACATAAGTGTTTGGGATTCTCTCTTTCACTCGGGTGTATAATAAATTATAACATAATGGGGAAACGGAAAATCAACACTCATTACCTGTCATAGCATATAAATTACCATAGGCTTGGTAAAGGATCAAACCTCCACCGCTAGGCGCAAGCATTATTCATTACTATCCAAGAGGTCTTTTAAAGGGTTGTAGGGTGTAGGTGTAAGATAACATTAATGGAAACGGAAACGGATGGGATATATTTGGGTGGTGACTTTGGGTGAATTTGGAGTGGAAGGGTTAGCTAATTATTTATAAGAATACACGTTGGTTTGGTTGCTAAGCCAAAGACTCAGACAAAATATACAAACTCTACAAAACTCTACACCAATCTCTTTCTTTTTCTTTTCTTGACTCTAATATAAACATAACATAAGCAAATGGCAGCCCGTACATTTTTTTCACTCTTTTTTTTATATACATTTTTTTGTACACTTTTGCCCTGCCATTGCTTAAACATATAATACATCATGGGGGTTTATAGATACATCCCTACACTTGAACTTTTACATACTCGATAGTTACAATCCAACTAATGACCTGAATTGAGGTGGATCAATATAAAGGAGCTTATTGAGCTCTATTGGGGGTAATAAATTACTTCTTCCCTAATTCTTCATAAGATGAATAGTACCGTAATCCCAATCATCCCAAAACATTATTTACAAAGATAAGGACTTAGCAACCGTGTACTCAATAATTAACTTAGGATAAAATAATAATGTACTAAAAGCGAGTACATACTAGGTAGGCTAAGGCGATTTGGGTGTAACAATTGGTTCAAGGGTTAACAATGTGTCACACCCCGCCAAGGCGAAAACGCAGGGCGTAACGAGAATGGATATCATCACAACACAATGATGTCTATATAGAGAACTACAATGCATAAAAGAAGCCAAGGTATAGACACGAGGTGTCATGAAAATACCCAAACAAACATGAAAGATAATTGGCGTCTTGTATTGAAGCAAAAGGGGTTCACGTCAATACTAAGACATGCAAAACATCTAAAATAAACCTAAGCAATACAAATCAACAACATTTAATATTCAATCAAACGGAAATACTAGGGGTATCCTACACTAAAAATGAAGTCATGGGAAGGGTGTGGGATAGTTATATGATCGAGGTGACCATCATAACAATTACAAGTTTAAAACATGGGTTTAATCTAGTGCCCTTTTTTGAAAATCCTATTACTACTATGCGGTTCACGGGATGCATTCACAAAAAACAAGTTTCTAGGACTTAATATACACGGTACAATCATATAATTTATCACCGATTTACCAATGCTCCAGAAAAGGTGATAAAGTACTACGACACTTCCGTAACGAGGAATTCACACATTATGACGGCATTCGATCCTTAATCGAGAAAGCTAAGTTAAACTATCTTGGGTATCAATAATGGATACCGATTTTTCCTAAGATCTAAGGTGAACCTTAACATTTTTGGGTGGAATTTTGATGGTTTTTGTGATAGTCATTCACCTTCCATCTGAGACGATTCATTTTATACTTGGTTTTTGTTGGGTGTGGGTCATAAAATATTTTTAAAATTAGGGTCAAATTACCTTTTATGCCGATGTTTCGATATATTTTACCCCATCATTTAAGGACCTTAAGCATGGCCAAATGAAGGAGTAGTTTCTAAGGCTTATTTTCCCCATACACTTAAGTTAAACACTGCCCCCAATGTTCTATAGAAGTACCCGTAAAAACAAATAAAGGGATAAGAAAACTAGGAAAAGAAACTAGTACTCCCCTGGTTTGCTCAATAATGGAGAAGAAACATGCGATAACCCCACCGTTAAAACCGTCCTCCAAAAATCATCCAATGAAACTTCCTAAGAATTTCCAAGCTTCTTCTCGTCAAATATAACCGGTAATCAAAGACAAAGACAACTACACCAAGCATAAAATCGGCGGGACAGATATAAATACAATGAAAGTTTAGGGTTTGACTCTATAAGAACATTAAAGATAGGATGAGAGTAATGATATAATCATAGGTTTATGCAGGTTTACAAAAGAATCACAAATTTTAAATATTGCACATTTTATTTTCAGAAATACTAAAAAAATTCAAATTTTTACATTACTGGAGACGCGATGCCGTCGGGTGTTAATCTCGACGCCGTCTTCAGCGTTTGTGAAAATTTCTTCTTCATTTTTAATGAGAAATTTCCTGCACGCAATTTTATTAGTTAAATCTGAAGAAAGCATTGCATAAAAACCTGGAATTAATCGTTACAATCATATGATCTCGGTAATTGTTGCGAATTTATTCTAAATTATTTTTGTAATTGTTTGAATTTGGTTCTTAAAAACCGGATATATTCCCCTACACTTATTTTGTTGCAAAATACCTTTGATTGCAAATAAGACAAAGTTGATTAACAAACAAAGCATTGTTTACTAAATTTATTCAAAACATAATAAAACAAACAATAAAGATTAAAACACATGACACTCCTTGTGAGGGAAAAAATTATGGGGTTGCACCTCCAAGAAGCACTTTTCTTTATTTACGAGTCTTGTAGCTAGACTTAATTTGTCACTCGTTCATTACTTGACTTGCCTTCATCATCCAGTATCAGGTACGTATTCGGGTCCATGCTTTAGGCATCTTACGTTTTTCACTACTTTTTTCGTCCGTTTTTGAATTTTCTTTCGTTTTTCTTACCGTTTTCGCTCATTTGGTCGCTTTCGCGCGTTTTGCGTCGGCTTTCACGCGTTCTTCGTCAGCTTTCGCGCGTTTTCTTCATCTTGTCGCTTGTTTAAGCCAGCTTTCGGGCGTTGTGCAGCTTCGCGCGTTTAAGCCAGCTTTCGCGCGTTTACGCCAGATTTTGCGCGTTTACTCCAGATTTTGCACGTTTACGCCAGCTTTCGCGCATTTTCGCCAGCATTTCGCTAGCTTTCGCGCGTTTTCACCAGCATTCGCGAGTTTTCGTCAACTTTTGCGCGTTTTCGTCAGCTTTCACGCGTTTTCTTTAGCTTTCACATGTTTTCTTAAGCTTTCCCATGCTTTCTAATTTTCATCTTGCTTTCGCCTTGTTTCGGACGCTTTCGGCACGCTTTTCACACGCTTTCGTCTGTTTTAACACGGTTTCTTACGATTTCGCACGTTCTTGTCTGTTTTCTTTCGTTTTCGCACGTTTTTTTTTGTTTTGATACCTTTCGTCTGTTTTTGATCGTTTTCAGACGTATCCATCCGTTTGCATATGTTTCGGTCTGTTTTCATACGTTTTTATCCGTTTTGGCACATTTTCGTTAATTTTCGTCTATTTTCGCACGTTTTTTGTTCGTTTTCAGACGGTTTCTTTCGTTTTCATACGTTATCTATCACTAACTTTTATACCAAAAAACCTTTAAATCCCATTTACCACTAACCCTATACCGAAAATCCTAAATCCCCTAACACTTAGATATGATATCATAAGTGGTATATTCATAAACTTTATAAAATATATAAACACAAACTTTAAAACACCCTAACACTAACAATTATCACACAAAACCTAAACTGAGTAACGCTATATGGTATAATATCACAAGCATATATTACATAAATGTAGGGAATTATTGTTTGATGGATACAAAATCAATGATACAAAAAGAACTTGCTCAAAAAGGATACAGAATGAAACAAAAAGGATCTAAATCGACATTATGGAATTCTACAAAATATGGAGAATTCTAAAAGATCTCCTTAAAAGTTTAAAGATCTAATATTAGAATATTTAGTTCCTAATACAATTGAGATTCCTTTGTAAGTCTTATAGAGTCTCTATATATAAAGAGATCCCTAGACATAGTTTATGTGTGCACAAGTAAATATGTAGACGTCTATAGTATGTAGTTTAGCCTCAAGATCAAAGTGTCTTTGATCATGTTATAGTTAGGTAACCATTCTATATTGATCAAATAGAATTGGGGCTTGTATGAATATAAAACCTTGTTCAATAACATTGTTCTTATTTATATTTCGCTGCGTATTTTTGTTCTTTGTTATTATGATCCTAGATGAGTTTCTGACAATCTCCACAATTGGTATCAGAGACATGTGGCTCATGATCTAGGATCTACAAGGTTTTAAGAAAGAAAAGAAGTTTGTGTTTATGTTCTGTTTGATTTTTTGTGGCAATTCGGAGAAACTTAGAGTTTTTCAAAACAGTATTTGGTAAAACATAAAATCTTCTTCAAACCGATCTGCTGCTTATTAAAGATTATCTTGGAATGCAGATTTATGCTTATCTTTGCTATTTTTAAACGACTAACTAAATCCTAATTTTTATGGTATGGTTTTATATGCGGGTTTATAGGTTGTGATTCTATACTGGTTGGTTTTTAGGATCAAGAAAATCATTGTGTTCATGGTTTGAAGGGTTCTGATTGCCTGAGTTTCGTGACAAGATAAAGAAGCATTCAAGGTTTTTGAATGATCAAAAATAGTAGCAAGTTAATTATCGTTGATGAAGAAGGCATGAACAGATTTAGGGTTTTATACTATTGAAGCTGATCTACTTGGATAGAGGACAACTCAACCCATATTCAGGTTATGTTCCAGATGTTCTTCCATTGAAGGTTTATTCAGGCGTTAAAAGTAGTTAAAGGTTCTGTTTCAAACGTTATTCAGAAGGTGAAAGAGGTCTTGAGAATTAAACAGATGGTTTATAATCTGTTATTTGAGTTTGATTCTGATGGAACCCTAGCTGCTGTAGATGTTTTGAGGTACAGGGATGTTGAAATTTGATGTTAAGCAATATGCTTGATCCATTCTTAAAGGGAAGAGTCACGATCATAAATAAGCTATTGCTGTTGGAAAAGGTATGAGTACTGCTTGTCGTTATTTTGAAAAGAATGTGGTGTTTATAATTGATGAGAACAATAGTATACTTAATGTTGTTAAGGTGTTAAAAAGCAGTAAGTTTGCGTATGAGAAAAAGAAGCAGTTTCGTTTTGGAAAGCATATGGTTAATGCTGCCAAGTTTATACTTAATGTTGCTTGTTTTGTTAATGCTGCCACTTAAAGAAAAATAGTAGTAATCCTAGAATATTAATGTTGTTGTAGATAATGGTATTAGTGCTGCCCGTATATGTTAATAATGCCCGAATAAACTTAGCACTGCCAGGCTTTAAAAAAGTTACAACTGTTGGGTCTAAAATAGTTGTATGGTGAACGTTATGAATACTATTGTTGGTTGGCTTTCTCACTTAACATTTGAGTTGGATTTTTGTATACCATTAAAGGGCAGAATTGATTGCAAAAAGGCAGAATGTTGTTTGATATTGAGCTAAAACGACAAAAAGGCTATTATTTTTAGGATTTCAAAGAAGAAGTGATTATGGAGATAATACTTTATTATTTATTTGAAGTTGAAGTGGAATTTCACAGGTACATGTTCTTATCATATCTTAAAAGTCCTACACCTTTTAAAGATAACTTGTTCGTGCTTAAAACCGATGTTGACGAAGACTTGTCAAATCTAGCAATGTGTGATCTACAAACTTTTGGTGCTCAATGCGCACATTTGCTATCACTTAAAGGAGTTACGTTGTAGTGCTCAGTGTCTTATTTAGATGAGGATTTTGTCAAGAGATTGAGGTCTACTTATACTTCATGGAATTACGTATGAGTTTAGAGTCACGTGGATAGTACAAGACATAAGACACAAGTTTGGGTTATTTTACTTCAGCATCAAGTTTGTAATACTGAGTTTTCTCCATCAGTAATTATTACATAGAGCCAACAGAATAAAAGATTTAATAGATGGTTAACATATTGGTTTTAGGGGAAGCATATGATAAAGTGTTTAACCATTTGGATATGTTACATGCACCACTTGAGGGGAAGGTTTTGATTCTTACTACTGCTAAGTCATTGTTACTACTGCTAGTTTAAGTTTATACTGCTTAAATTCATTATTCTTATTATGCATCATGGAGGGTAATTTGAGACATTAGAAAGCTTAGATTAGAAGTTTAATATATGGTTTGTTAGGTTGTAGGACCGAAGTGAATAAGTTCACAAGTCCCCTATTGGATAATGACAAAAAGGGGAAGATGGTACAGAGATATATGATTTGCAACTTATTTAGTGTGGTGGTATGGCATGGAAGTTCAAAGGACAATTCTTCTAAGTAATGGGGAAGTTATTTCATTCATGAAGATAATTTGAAGATGTTCATGTGCTCAAGGTGAAGATCAGATTATTGTTAGTTTTGTCATCATCAAATAGGGGAAGATTGTTGGGAATTATTGATTTGATGATACAAAAGAACTTGCTCAAAAGGATAAAGAATGAAACAAAAGATCTTAAATCAACTTTATGAAATTCTCAAAGATGGAGGACTTTCTAATATGTTCCTTCAAAAGATAAAGTTAAAAGATTAGGAAGTTTAGTTTCCTAATACACTTAAAGATTCCTTTGTAAGTCTTGTGGAACTCTCTTTTATAATGAGATCCTATACATAGTTTTTATGTGCGCCAAGTAAAGATGTAGGAAGTTAGAGTATGTGGTTTAGCCTCAATATCAAAGTGTCTTTGATCCTGTTATAGTTAGGGCCGACAAAGAGGGGGAGAGAAGTGTGTGTGTTTTGTTATGAAAAATTGGAAGTAACACATGTATATATATTTGAAATTTTAGCTATTTGGCAAGAATGGTCCTCCCCTCTTTTCTCTTATTAGATTTTTAACACACCATACTTTTATTTAAGTTTAAAACAACAACCGTGGCTCGGGATTTCACTTTCGAGACCATTTTATTTTCCGTCACACTTTTATTTTAGTTTCTATCATTTAATAAAACGTGTACATTTTAAAACACCAGTCCGGCTCATGACAAGGAACAAAAATGACGACATTCATAAAAACAATTAATTTAAGATCTTAAAAATAATAACGAGATGCGTCGAAAATTTTTATGTTGCTCAAAACGATTAACGAACGCGCGGTCAAACGGTGACTCGCAAAACGTCAAAAATAAATATTTTAAATTTCCGTTCGTAATAAAATACGAAAATAATTATTTACGACAAATAAAATTTTAAATGTCGACGTTCGCTCACTCGATTTTATAAAATAAATTTTATTACGTCGAATTCGCGATCGTCATACGCGTCGTGAAACTCGGGTTGTTACATCAACACTCCATCCCTCATAAAGTTTTACAAGACAATTCTTCTACGTTTAGTGTCATTTTCAAATGAGTCAATGTTTGAGGGAAAGTTTTCTAAAAAACAAAGTTTTAATGATTTTGAATACATCATCTCACGACAATTATTATGTATTCAAAACATTATTAAAAATCTCTTAATAACAAATCAGTAATTATAATGACTACTCAATAGATTGAATGTTATAAGATGATCTAGTGTCTGAGCATAATTTGAAGTCATAAGGCTTTATACTCTTCAGAAAAGGTTTTATGGTTACGATCTTATACCCAACAACATCTTAATTCATGACGATTCTAAAGTCATAAGGTGGTTAGGTTAGGTATTAGTTCAATGATCCAACCAGAACCGGATGGATCTACCCAAGGACACTTCATAGTTAGAAATAGCAGTCCTTAGGTATGATTGGAGATTAATGAGAATAAAGGAATAATGCCGACTATGATTGAGCTTACACTAGAACAATCACAACAAGGTGTTAGTAATGACGTCTTGGTAAGCATTGAAGGGGTTGAAGAATTAAAAAGAAATGTATGGATAAAGGGTCTAAAGAAAGAAGCCCTCCACACACTTTAGGCAGAAACCAGGTCAATACATAATCTATCAGATTCACAAAGATGAATTCTGGTATTGAAGACAAGACATCATGGACCAGTGATACACTACACAATCCTTCCTAGCCATTTAAGTTTCTCTTAAAAGATACTTGTCTCATTTATCACGGAGATACATACGACTTCTATTGACTTTCTCACTCCGAGTTAGTTGATATTGAATAGGTGACAGTCTGCTCCAACCTCTGTTTACTAAAACCAAAACGTACTAATCGAGTCTAGAGCCAAGAGATCAATAAATAAATCTCATTAAGACACATTCCATGACGAACACTTGTTGAACACTATTAAGTTTACAAGCTGTTAACAAGAGTCCTACGCATTATCCTTGTGATTTTGTCAGAACATTTAGATTGATACTCTTTAGTATTCACATTGATGAATGGAAATCCTTCTAGAGACAACATCAAACAGCTCCGCGATAGGTGACTTATGAGATTCTATATGAATCAAGCTTGTGTCAACTGGATATCGATTTGGTTCAGTAAATGAATTGATAACTCAATTAGAAAGATAGTAACTATCTAATTCACTCATATCGTGTTGTCTGCTTTGAGATGTTTCGGTATTGAGAACAAGCAAGTACGGTGAATCTAATGCATATGCGTTAGAGGATCTAAAACTTTGAGCTAGAAACCCTATCAGTGATATTCTTTGAATCTACCCGATCACAGGTATAATATTTATACTGTAAAATGATCTTACGGAACCGGAGGTTAATACAACCGAATCTCAATGAATAACAAAGCCATATTCGTCCATATCTACTATTTATCACTAACTTTAAAATGCAGGTACAAACGATAGTGTTGTAGCCTCATTCCAGCAGAGTAGAATTCACTACCACATGCTCATGCTCAAACTACAAAGACATACTATAAGCATCAAGGTTCAAGAATCAAGAAAGCTCAAGAATTAAAGACAAAGACATCTACAAACTCTGATATTAAAGATCCCTCCTCAGTAACCAAGCTTCGAAGGAGATTATTAGAGAGCTTTTAAGAAGATGGAAGGTATGAGAATGTTGGTCAAGACACGAGAAAGCTCAGAATCTGCAAGAAGCCTCGCTTCGGGGGAGATTGTTAGCCTTAAAATATTGTGCCAACCAAGGAAGCTCGGCTACTAAATCATGGAAGATCGGTCTTTACTTAGTAAATGTTGTAATAGGCTAGAAACGAGAAATAGGCTCGTCATTTAATCTAATATTGCACATGTATCGGGCTAAAGCCCAAAGAAATCCCGAGCCCGACCCAAGTTATAAGCCCACACGTCACAACTTAGGTATATGGGTATATAAACCCTTTTCCACTAAGGAAAAGGGTGTTGGTTCTCATTTATATTTCTCTCATTTAAAAGAATTCAACCATTCCTCTTTTTCTCTCTACTTTCTCTCTCTAACTTCTTCCTACTTTTCTTCTCTTTTTCTTATCTGATTTCTTGGTGATTACCATTGTGAAGTGAAGTGATTTCTTAGTCCCTACAGGTGCCATAACCAGCTCTTAGTCTTTGAAGCTTTTAAGAGTAGATAGATTGATGAAGTCTTTAGCATGTCATCAATATAAATTGTGTACAAGTTTGTGTCTCTGGATCCTAAAAGTTGGTCAACACCGTCTAAATTCTAAATAAAACAAGTGTTTTTCTGAAAAGCAACTTCAAGATCCGAGTCACAAAATTATCCAATTGAAAACAAGTTATGTTTAAGACCCTCTACATAATATACCCTTGAGATAGTTACATTCCCCAGCTGATAATCACCATAACCCATAATCTTTGCAATCTGGTCATTTCCGAATCTAACAGTTCCTAGAAATTTACTGACGAAGTTCATGAGCTGAGAGCGGTTTCCTATCATTTGTTTTGAGCATTCGTAGTCCAGATACCAGAGAACAATCTGGACAACCTGTCATTGATAAGATAAGAAGATGGAACATCTGTAGCACTGGATCCCCAAGAATGATTGGGTTCTGAGCTGTTAGCAATCTTAGATTTTTTACTCGAACCTACAGATTTTACTAGTTTAGGTCTCCTGCTATATACTTTAATCTCTAGTTTTTATGTTTCTACTGAGTGAGAAGTAGTTTCCTTAAGAGGCACTACTTTAGTGGAAGTGAACCTAGTTAAAGGGCACGAGTTACCAACTAAAGTGAGCAGTTTTCTTGTAGGTTTCCACTTATATCCTATTTCAGTGAACACTTTACTAGTAGGTTTCCAAATATTATGTTGTTTGCTTTGCTTAGCTAACTTAGATTTAGAACGCACATTCACATTATTCACAAAATCAAGGAAACATACATCATGATTTGCATCAAACATACATTTTTTACATTCAACACAAATTAACTCAGAATTCGCATTTAACATAGTATGCTTAACATTTGCATCACAAATAGGGTCTTTAACATAAATCTTTTTATTAGAACTTAAATTAGCTCTCCTAAGTTGGACTTCTACTTTATTCTTCATGTTGCTACTTGGTGTTTACGAAATCTTATCATTCTTTTTATTGCATGTAGGCTGTTATATGCTAACACTAGTAGAACTCTTCAATCCTATAGAAGGCAACACATGTGTGTTAGAATCTGGTGTCTTGGATTACTTTACCTGTTTATGAATGTTGCTTGAGGATGTGAGAGTTCAGAAAACCTAACTTTCTTGACTTTGTTCATTGGTGTGACAACAACTAATTTCTCACTAGATTTATTCACATTAGGGCATGTGTCTCGAACATAAACAAGTAACTCCTGAATTCGTTTGGCATGCTTACAGGAAAAGTATAACGCATTATCTAAAGGTTGTTTTGCTTTAGCTTGTTTGACTATTCCTCAAAGAATATCTGCTTGTTCCTGAGTGCACTTAGGATAGTCTATGTGAACGTCCCTATTTTTCAATAACCTAGGAGCTAAAGGATCTAAATCAAGTTTGAACATCCCTGGAGTAATAGTGGTGGTATTAGGTAGTTGTGCAGCATTTTCAACAACTTCTTTCCCTTTTAGTTTTCGTAAATCATTTTTCAAAGATGTGATCACAAAAACCTTTTCTTGAATTTGACCTTTTAAATTCGTATTTTCCATAGACTTAGAATTCAATTAAGCAATCAAAGAGTCACACTATTCCTTAGAGTGAACATGTATCCTTTTAATTGAGTCAAACTGATCCTTGTAAATCAATTTCAAATGATCGATTTCCTTATGTAAATGCTCATTTTCAAAAAGTAATTTGGCCACACTATGTTCCAGTTCAATACTTATGGTCTAAATTTCATCTATATCATGTTTGACTTTCTCTTCCTTGTCATTTTCTCTCATAGATTTGATATGTTCCTTCAACTTATGAATGGTAGTATCTTTTGCTTGTAGCTGAGCTTTCAAATCGTTATTTTCAAATATTTTGGAATTTCAAGAGCATTTTGATTATTATCGGATTTGTCCTTTTGAAAAATTTCTTTATTGAGTTACATTGTCAACTCAAGAGAAATGCAATGTTTTTAAGTTGTAAGTAACTTTTCAAAAGTTCATTATACGCATTTTGTTTTTTCAAAAGCTCAGCATCAAGATAGGAACACTTATCACAAGATTCACTAATTTGCATTTCCAAATTCACAGAATCACCAAAAAGAATAGTAGAATTCATTACACAGAGCATAACATATTAAGACATGATTTGGTGTAAGAGTCGATCATTATCAAGAAAAAGTTATTTCTTATGATTTCAAAACACTGTTTATCTAAAGAACACTGTTGAATAGCAGTTTCCATCTGGTTAAAACTGTATGTACTTTAGTTACCTCATTTAGAAGATCTTTATCAAAATCATTAAATATGTCTTTTAAGGTCTTTAAAAATGGAATAATTTCATTTACAAAAATAGCTTTAGTGTGTTAAAATCCCCATTCCCCTTCTATAATAGCATCAGGCGTAATCCGTTGTTTCACCACGGTGTCAAACTTGCCAAGATGGTATTTAAGCTTTTTAAGGCTTGTATTTACCAGGCTTACCTTAGGAAGTTCCCTAGGAGCTTCAATTTTGACAGGTGAAATATCAGATTGGTTAGTATTAGGGTGTGAAGTTTGTAAGCAAAAAGCTTGTTCAGCAGATAATTCTTGTTGTGGAATAAAATGTTTACCAAAATCTTCAGACAATCGATTTAACTCAACATAATTAATTGGAGTAGTATTAATTTTCTTTTCTTTTGAGATTGGATCATTTTGTTTTGCAAGCATTTTAGATCGGCATACTTCTTCCAAAATCAATGTCTTTTCATCATCAATCACATGAATAACAGCATGTTGACTAGATATTACACTACCATCATACAAGGTTGGCTTAATCCGCTGAGCTTTCTTAAGATAAAACATATTTTGATAACCAAGAGCTTGTTTGTGAGTGTCATCATAAAAAACTTATGGCTTAGTTAACATGTGCACTGTTTGAGCAGATTAACCCACTTTATAAACAATATTATCCAGTTTCTTGATTTTCTTTTCTAAATCAATTTCTTTGTTCATATATTTACTTTCTTTTTCTTTGGATTCATTTTTGAAAACAGTAAATGTTTGCAATAAAGATTCTTTTTCCTTGATTTGATTAGAAATATTTTGTTTAAGTAAGTCAATTTGCTACTTAAGTGCAAGTTTTTCCTTAATCATATCATCTATTTGAGAATCGATCATTTTTTCACGAGTGCTTAAATCAATATTAAGTCTCTGTTCAAACACTTTGACTCGTTCTTTCTAACTCTAAAGCTCAGCAGTTAAGGATTCATTATTCTTTTCCTGATTAGCCTTTTTCCAATTATTTACATGATTAATCATTTGTTCAAACATATATTCAATCACAGATAATATCATTGAATCTTGTTGTGCATACAAATTAGTATCTTTAACAGCTGCATATTGCGTTTCTTGCAAATATTAAGAGTATGGAATGATATTGCCATCACTTGTTATCTTATTATCTATAAAATCAATAATTGGTGTTTGTTTAAAATCCTGCATTGCATGTACACTTTGATTATCCATATCATGATGATAGGGTTCAGAATAAGGTACCTCTGAGATAACATTTGAACCATAGTTGGAAAGATTGGCCATCAGAACCGCTTGTGCAATAGAGACATCATCACAGTCAGAATCATAAGCATCAAGATCCTCAGTCTAGAAAGCAGTATTGTTTGGAATGGTTATCTAAGCAGCTTGACCGTCTGGAATGCCTAGATCTGCAAGAAATGCTAGTTGATCTTCATCTAATATTTGACCACATTCCTGTGCTTCAGCCAACATTGCCTTTTCCTTAACCCATGAAGCGTTCCTTGGCCTCTTAGGCTGAGTGCATTGCATTGCCATGTGTCATTCACTTTGACAGTTATAATATTTAACAACCCTTGCTTGTCCTACTACATTATTTCCCCCAGAACTAGTAGCATTACCCTTATAGTCAGTACAAGCATAAATTTGTCCTTGCCTCCCTTGACCTTGTTGCATAGTAACTCTGCCGTCTTGAATGGTGGCCTGGTTTCTCAGATTAGAGGAAGTTCTAAGTTGATTGTTGGTTAAAGGGAACCTTGAAGCAGCTACAGCTGACAAGAAAGCCATTGCCTTGTTGAGATAGGCAATTAGATCATCTCCTTGAGTAAACACAGGAACGGCAAGACCTGAGTCTAATTGAGGAAACTCAGTCATTGGTTGGGTTGAGACTTAAGGTGAATGATAAGCAATTTGTGGAACATATAAGGTTTGATGATCCATATAAGACTGGAATTGTTATGATGGTGGAACTGATGAATGACTGATTTGTGGTTGTGATAGATGAGGTGCTGCATTCATTGGTGAAAAGGAGTGTGAAATTATGGAAACCTTGTGTTTGTTTGTTGAGGAAACTGTGTAGTTTTATACAGAGAATGATAGTTGGTAATGTGAGACGGTGGTTGATTGAAATTGGCAACAAATGCAAGAGGATCTTGGTATCGTTCACGCATCAAGCGGGTTTCATTTGCATGTGCCTCATGTTGTTCGAGATATGAAAATAATTGATCAAAGTTTGTAGTATGCAAATCTCTAGCCAACTTCACATCCATCACAAATTTGCTCCATTCTGGCGGTAGACTGTTCAGAAACTTTGTATTCACTTGAACTGGTCTCATTGACATGTTAATGACGTTCCAAATCTCCAGTAGTATTGATATAGTGTTTCACCCTTCATAAACGAAAAATTATCAAACTCATCATACAATTTACATTCCTTTTCTTGTAATGACAATTTTGTGCCTTGCATAAGAAGCTTAACTCTGTCCCATATCTCTTTGGAAACTTTATGACGACTGACAATGGCATACACATCCAGTGGAAGACTGTTAGGATTAAAAGTCTTCTTGATGTTGTTAGAATTACTGCTGCTCATGTTTGTGTTAATGTTGCTCAGCTAGATTTAGTGCTGCTCATGAACTTCAAAGAAAATATGCTAAGTGTTTACTACTGCTAGTACACAGTTACTACTGCTAGTGGATATTAGTATTGCTAGTGCAAATATGCTAAATGTTTACTACTGCTAGTACAAAGTTACTACTGCTAGTGAATATTAGTACTGCTTAAGGTTAAGATTGCTCTGAGATAAGTTAATGCTGCTAAGGTTAATAAGTTAGTACTGCTTATATGATATGTATTAAGTTATTTGTTTATAGAAAAGATTATGGATACTTAGGAAAGTATTGTAAACCGACTAGGACTCCTTGGTGTATAAAAGGAGGTCCTAGGGCATAGAGTTTGATATCTTTTATCAATCTTTTGAAGTCCTAGACGTATAATTCATAGCTTTAAAGTTTTTGTAACTTTAATACTTTAAGAGTATTCGTATTATTATCATTAATAATATTGGAGCTTATTTGTTGAATTGTATGTTCATTAAATTACTGTTTCATTAATAATTCTTCTTAATATTAAAGATTAGATTCCGCATAATCTTTAATACATTCAAACACAATTTCTACTATAGTTATGTTAGATTTATCTAATATAACTAAACCTTAAACAATCTTAATGTGAAGATCGTTTGGAACTCATCTAGGATCTATAATATATAAAAATAACAAAGGTTGTTGTTGCGCAATGGAATTTAAACAAAGACAATGTTATTAACAAGGTTTACATTCACATAAGCCTCAATTCTATTTGATCATGATAGAACGTGTTACCTAACTGTAACAGGGATCAAATACACCTTGACCTTAGGGCTAACTATCTCATTTGGATCATATAAAGGAGAACAATCTCAAGTGGTGAGATCGTTGGTGTTTTCCTAAAACATGATTAAAACACACACACAAACAATGTCTAGGGATCTCTTTATATATAGAGTCTATCTAGACTTACAAAGGAAACCTAATTGTATTAGGAAACTAAATCTTTTCTAATCTTGATCTTTATCTTTTTAAGCAAGTCTTCTATAATCCTCCATCTTCTAGAATTCCATGATGTCGATCTTGATCCTTTTGTATCATCAAATCAATAAATCCCAACAATCTTCCCCTATTTGATGATGACAAAATAAATAGTTAAACTGATTCCAAGATGATCCATAGTAGCTTAATCTTTAGCAATCTTCCTCTATTGAATAATAAGCTTTGTCTTCAACTTAAGCACTTAAACATCTTGTACATCTTCAAATCTGATCTTCTATGAACTTGTTGATACTTCTTCAACACAATGAAGCCTTCAATTCTTGTTCCATGCCATGCCACCACACTTAATAAGTTGCAAATCATATCATATCATCTTTGTAACATCTTCCCCTTTTTATCATTATCCATTAGGGGACTGTGAACATATATAACTTTGATCTTTACAACTACAAACCATATATTAAACTTCTAATCCAAGCTTTTCATTATCTTAAATTACCCTCCATGACACACAATACAAATAATAAATTCAAGCAGTAGTAATAAAGACTTAGTAGTAGTAATATTCTTACATAAGGTTTAACTTGTTTTGCTTGCACAAGTGAAAACCTTCCCCTCAAATGGTGCATTTAACATATCCAAATGGTTAAACACTTTATCATATTCTTCCCCTGAAACCAATATGTTAACCATCTCATGACCAAAAGTAATAGAATCAACCATAAGAACTATATGAATAACTAACCAACAGTAGTAATGAATACCATGTAGTACCATCCATGAAGAGAATCACTAAAAATGACTAACAGTAGTAATCAATACCAAGCAGTAGTAACAATTTTAGAAAAAAATCGGGAGCAAAAAAAAAAAACATAAATTGGTTAGTAAAAGTACACTAGCAGTATTAACTACTAACTAGCAGTATTAACTTTCCATTAGTAGCATTAACTTAGTGCAGTAGTATTAACTGTTGTAGAGCAGTAGTAACCATGTATGAAGCCGTAGTAACTTCCAATCAGTATTAACATGATAACCACTTCAATAAACTTTCCACAAGAACTTGAACTCGAACTCTTAGCTTCCACTTTCAAATCTACCTTTTACTAGATACAATTCGTTTCATCATCAACTTTTTGAGGTTTTTAAAAAATATGGTTCCAAAAAATGATTTAAGAATTAAAACCTTAATTTTCACAAACATCTTTATCCTCTTCATTCCTCAATACCTTCTCTTTAATACCCAAGTGTTCAAAGAAAAACTTTCAATAACAATAACAAGAATATTATTAAAAACAATGATGAAAGATAAGTAAAACCATACCAACTTCAACTTTTCTGCAGCAGATTTCAAAATTTTATATCTTTCAATTAAAAGCTTAAGTTGAAGATCCCTCTAGTAAGAATATGCCTTTATGAGTAAAGAACCTTCAATAAAAATTTCGTTAAGATCCAACAGTTAACGAATGAGATATCCCCTTTTTACCACAGCTGTGTAGAAAGTGACAAAAATAGAAACCAAAATTGAATTTTTTAGGTTTCTTTGAATACAAAATCTTCTTTCTTCGATTGTAAAACCTTGTAGATCCTAGATCATGAGCCACTTGGCTCTGATACCAATTGTAGAATAACATTTAGGAACTCATTTAGGATTTTAATATATATAAAAATAACAAAGGTTGTTGTTGCGCAGTGGAATTTAAACAAAGACAATGTTATTAACAAGGTTTACATTCACATAAGCCCCAATTCTATTTGATCATGACAGAACGTGTTACCTAACTATAGCAGAGATCAAAGATACCTTGACCTTAGGGCTAAAATGATCTCATTTAGATTGTACAAAAGAGAACGATCTCAAGTGGTGAGATCGTTGGTGTTTTTCTAAAACATGATTAAAAACACACACAAACAATGTCAAAGGATCTCTTTATATATAGAGTCCATCTAGACTTACAAAGGAAACCTAATTGTATTAGGAATCTAAATCTTTCCTAATCTTGATATTTATCTTTTTAAGCAAGTCTTCTAGAATCCTCCATCTTTTAGAATTCCATGATGTCGATCTTGATCCTTTTGTATTATCAAATCAATAAATCCTAACAATTAAGGAATTCGATCTATTGAAGTGGGATCAACAAGTGGTATCAAAGCTTGTTGAGAAGCTGTGAATAAGGAGAACTTGTTTTTGCTAAAAGATATGGATCAAGATTCTGCACACATGGTGGCTGCATCCAAAGTTCCCATGCTTAAACCTGGTGAGTATGAGATATAAAGGATGAGGATTGAACGATATATCCAGATGATAGACTATGTACTGTGGGAAGTCATAAAGAATGGTGCAACCTTGCCAAAAACAAAAATTATGGAAGGAGTTATGACAGAGATGCCTATTAAAACTGCTGAAGAAAAGGCTCAAAGAAGATTAGAGGTGAAAGCTAGAAGTACTTTAATGATGGGCATTCCCAATGAACATCAATTATAGTTTAACTCTATAAAGGATGCTAAAAAGTTGTTGGAAGCTGTAGAAAAGAGATTTGGTAGTAATGCAGCTACAAGAAAGACTCAAAGGAATCTCTTAAAGCAGCAATATGAAAACTTCACTGGTCCAAGCTCAGAGATGATTGATCAAACTTTTGATAGGCTTTAAAATCTTATGAGTCAGTTGGAGCTTTTGGATGAAAAGCTTTCACAAGAAGATGTTAATCAAAAGTTATTAAGAAGTTTGTCACCTGAGTGGAACACACATGCTATTGTATGAAGGAATGAAGCTGATTTGGATACAATGAGCATGGATGATCTCTATGACACCCTCAAGGTGTATGAACCAGAAGTTAAAGGGATGTCTAGCTCAAGTTCAAGCACACAGAAATGGCTTTTGTGTCCTCTTCAAATAACAACACTAGCAACACTAATGCATATAATACTGCTCAAGTAGTTAATACTGCTCATGGAGTTTCTAGTGCTAGCAAATGAGTGTAGGTTATAAGACAGGTTTGGATAACTTGAGTGATGATGTTATTGGTGCATTCTTTTACTGTCACCAAATATTCCTCAACTTTGTACATGAGGACTTGCACAAATCCATCCAGATGACATGGAAGAGGTTGGATTAAGATGGCAAAGGCTATGTTGACTATGGTGGGCACAATAAGGTTTTTGAAGTCTCTACTACATTGAAGAAGATTACTGTAATGGCAATGAGACTATTA
This sequence comes from Tanacetum coccineum, assembly GCA_026074375.1. NCBI lineage: Eukaryota > Viridiplantae > Streptophyta > Magnoliopsida > Asterales > Asteraceae > Tanacetum > Tanacetum coccineum. The sequence continues at coordinate 37,431 of BQNB010010019.1, forward strand.
ATTTTGATAAGTCAATAGTGGAGTGCTACAACTGCACAAGAGGGGAATTTGCTAGGGAAGTGCAGAGTCTAAGAATATCAAGACATAAGATTTAAGGAAAGATCCACTAGAAGGAGTGTGCCTGTGGAAATATCTACTATCCACAGCTTTGGTGTTCATGTTTTGGTCTCTAGTGGATATGAACTAGAGTGTTAGGCTGACGGAAGAGGCCTAATTATGCAAATTCATGCTTTATCATCTTCAAGTTCCTGACTTAGAGTATCTAGGATTCTTTTTTTTTTTTTTTCTCTATTTTGTTCAAAATTTCTTGTTTAAAAACTATGAATCTCTTTAAATCTCAAAAAATGATTCAACTATTAAAAGATTTAAAGAAATCCGATGTGAATGGTTCTAGTTATAGACAGGCTTAAAGTCAGTGGAAGAAAAACTTGAAGTTTATAAAGAAAATAAGTCTATTTATTTACAAGATATTAAGGGATTAAAATTTAAAATTCATATAGGAGAAATAGCTATTAGAGAGCATAGGAAGAAGCTTGAAATAGTTTAAAAAGAAAAGGATGTCATTCAACTTAGTATAGATAAATTTGATCATGCATCTGAAAGTTTAAAACAAGGCTCATAGAGAGTTGATAGTTGACAATTTGCAGAAAGGTTTAGGCTTTGAAAATTATAATGCAGTTCCACCTTTTTCCCCCCCTACATAGGAAATGTCATGCTCCACACCGATTGTCATTTACTGTTTGTGAGTTTGTTAATGAGCCGGTAGTTGAGAACAATAAAGCTATGTCTAGTGAAAAAGAGCCTAAGGTAGTTAGAAAGAATGATGATGCCCCAATTATTAAAGAATAGGTGTCAGATGATGAGGAAGAGGATGTGTCTCAGCCTAAAACTGAAAAAAAACAGTTAGGCCTAGTATTGTTAAGAAAGAGTTTGTCAAATCTAAACAACAAGAAAAAACTACTAGGAAAACTGATAAACAAGTTGAGCAAAATAGGCAAAACACTCACAGTCCAAGAGGTAATCAAAGAAATTGGAACAATATGATGTCTCAAAAACTAGGAAGAAATTTTAAGATGTTTAATAAGGCCTGTTATGTGTGTGGAAGCTTTGATCATTTGCATGTTGATTGCAATTACCATCTGTAACATTTCGTATTTAAGGTAACTATTTATTCTGAACTTTACTTCTATTTTTATTTTTAAGCAAAGTCATTAATTTTACGTTTACCCAATTTGGTAAGAATTTCCCGTTCTTAGCTTTAAGTGAGCCGTATTTGGGAATCTATTCCGTCTTCGTGCCTTAAGTGGTTTAATATTCCCATATATCTCCCCGATGATTATAATTTACACCATTGTCATTTCCCGTTGTGTTTCGCGTTTACGTAAACTTCTTGCTTAAAACTCGCATTTTATCTTAAACTTTACCTTTTATTTAACTAATACTTACTCTACACTTTAAATTAAATACACAAATAAAAATAAAAAAAAATAAAAATATAATTTCAACATAAAAGGGGGGGGGGGGAGCCAGCCTTGGGACACACACACACACACACAAACACTTCACCACTTTTTCAATTCCTATAAAATTAATTCTCGTTACTCTTTTTCCCATACATGCAAAAACCATTAATTCCATAAAATAAACCTTCTCCTCCTCACTTGTGCTTCTTGCTGCCGTACACCATTCCTTACACACCACACTCTCTCACAAAAACTTTCTACTCATTTTTATCATCTTATCATCATCCTTGAGTTGCTTGCAAAGTTTGGTAAATTTTCTTAAAGTTTTGAAGAAGTTATTGAAGTTTTAATGGAAGGTTTAAATCAAGATAGGTTGGATCGGACTATTGTTTATTTAGGTGTATTGAACCTTGCGAAGGTCAAGATTTTAGTGTGTTTAGGTGGTGTCTACTCAGCCCCTAACAAGAAGGAAGTGTTTGTTGGTTTTGATTTTCTTGTCTAAATCATTTTCTAGTAAGGTTACTTCTTGATCTTTGATTTTTCTTTTATTTTTAATCCATGAAAATGGATGTTTAATTCTAAAAATGCATGTTTATATGATGTATGAGTTGTGTTTAAGAGCTTGGTATGGCATTTCATGTAATTGGTTAGAGTTAGGATTGATGTTTGGATGGGTTTTGGAGTAAATAATTGGGACTATTTTGAAACAGTAGCAAAAACGTGTTATAGCAGAAATATTTTGGCTTGGATCCTATGATTAAATTACATGTCTGGATAGATATATGTCTTGGCATCATAGGATAGTTGGATGCCCAACCAACTCCTTGGGATGAGGGAGTTATGGTCAAAATAAGAAAATAGGTCAAATCTAGACCTATGATTAGAAAACGAGTTAAACTCCAGGTTTTTGCAATAAAAGGTTAGGTTTTAAAGATTGGGTCAGTGATAGACATGTTAATTAAGCTATAGAATTTGGCCACACCTTCATTGCTATCATGGTTTAGGAATTATGGCCATTTCCGTAAAGGGTGAAAATTTTGGAAACTTTCTGTTTTGGGTAACCAGGGGTAAAATAGTCTTTTGACATAGTTCTGAAACTTTGTAGATTATGAGTCTTACATTTTTGGAAACTAGACACAAAGAGATTTCCAGGAGTGAAAGCTTCACATTTATAACATTTGTGAGCTAGGAGATATGAGTCCATGAAGTCGAGTTAAAATCAGAAACTGAGTTTTTACGTCTAGTCTCAAAATTTAAAAACGTATAGTACACTTTGATAAAATAAAAATTAAAAGCCGAAAATTAGTATAGGTTCATTTAACTATAAGACCAGATCATAAGTCATTTTGGGAGTAAAAAGAATTTGGGGAAGTTCTAGTGGAATGCCATGCTTATCTCGGAAACATATCTCATGATCACTTGTTTAATTTTTACGTATTATTTCTTTCTACGTACTAAGTCGCGTCACGTCTTTTAGGAGGTGCTAGGAGTACTTCCTGCTCGTTCGAGACTCTTCACACTTCTGATCTAATTGTTCTCTGTGAGTTCATAGCCTCGCCTTTCTATTTATAAATGTTTTTATAAACCCCGCGAGGGAGATACATGCTAGTTTTATAAATTGAACACAAGTGATTTTCGGTATGCTGGTCCTGATTGTGAACTAATTGCATAAGTACCTATTGCAAAAAGGCCCCTAATTTCATGCATTGTTAATTACCTATGATGGGTGAGCGCTAGTACATTAAGTAGATCTATTGGGCCGTGACTGCCCTGTCTGGGGTTGTGACATCCATGGCGCGATCACCCCTAAAGGACATTTTGTATTGAGAATTTCTTTAGGTATATTGCAATATTACCTAGTTGTGGGGCAATTGATTACATATTTATAATATGTTGGTTAACGTTTCAGTGGCATGAGCTTAATGCATTAGTGATTATAACTTGTTTGATCCACAAGTTGCGATGATTAAAAATACTTGTGTTCACTCTTTATTTCATATAAACTCTATGGATTCACTCAACGTTTTTGTTGACTTTTTAGCATGTTTTATCTCAGGTAATCAGGGTTGATGGCTTGGAGTGGCGAATGAAGTTTAGCGCGAAATGTTTTGATTAAACTTGTTTTGGTTCCATTCATTAAAAACACTTTGTGTTATGTTTTTTTAAACTTATGTTATGATGTTGTATGGTGACGATCTTGTGGACAAATTTTCGACTCTGATCTTTCATGAATGGGACAATGTTATGTTTTAAACGTCTCTTTTGAGTCGTTCTTTATATTCTTATGTTGTTGTGCTATGACTTAACACCCAAACTGTTGGTTCCACTATAATATATATATTATGATATATATAATATTAATATATAATATAAATATAGAATATATATATATATATATATATATATATATATATATATATATATATAATACGAGCCGAATCGCGTTGAATTTGAAGATTAGTGCATAAAGACCCTTCCCCGTGAAGTATTGTTTTTTGTGAATATAGTATTTTACATTTCTTTATTTTTTCATTTTCACTTCTTTTTATATAAAACTAAAAAATACCAAAAATATTTTTCTGATTTATTTTGTGGATTTATAAAACACCAACTAATACTTTCCTAAAGGTATATAAAATGCCAAAAAAATTACAAAAAAACAAAAGAAAACCAGAGTTTGTTCAATTGTGAAAACGGCTCACCTTAGATTAACAACTATAATAAGGTATAAGATGGATTGATCCCAACAAAACTTCGACCCTAAATGAAAAGGTTTTTTAAACGCTTCGCTTTACCCGCTCCTCCGCATTCTTTGTGCGTTTTACGAGATAAAGCTACCGGCACCTTTGACATATCGGTTCCAAAAATATTTTTATTATTTTCTACTTATTATATAAAGTTTCAAAAAAAAATTCTTCTCTATCTTCTATATCATTTAATTCTTATCTTTTCTAACCTCCTATTTGTTTAATTCTTATGTCTTCGTTCAACCAACGTGGTTGCTTTGGGTGTGGAGGTCCGTTAGATAGTTAACTTTAGTCGACGGGTATTCAAGTGGTGTGGAAATAATCTAAGAAATGGATTTTGTTTGATATGTGATTCAGGAGCTGGAAATTTATTCATTTATGATCCAAATCCGAATTCTTTTAATGATCCTCCAAAATTTTTCAACCATCCTCCACAGCCCAAGACATACTCGTGTAAGTTATGTGGGAACGATTCTCACTATGGATTTGATTGTCCGCCACGGTTATCGCTTGTCTATGAGCAGGAACCGTGCTACAATCAAAACTTTGGTGATAATTATTATCAAAAAAATTCACCGAGTTTTCCAACAACAATATCTTTGTTGCTGAAAACTGGGGGGTCCTCATACGAATTTTAGTGTAAAAAGAAGAACCTAGAACTTCAATAATGCCCTAAATCTTTGCTATAATTCTAACTCTTCTGGTTTTGACCAACCCTCGCAGTATTCCATCGATCATTAACCTCAGAGTATTCAAGAAGACCTTAATCAGTAGAGGATGAATGATGAATGTATAAAATCACATAATGATATGATTGAGTCAAGGAATGAACTTTTTAAAACTATGTAATCCTTGTTTGGAATGTTACGAGAGTAGGCGGCTAATTTTAGTACTCATACTTCCGAGCCTTTGTGACGTTTCAATTCAATTTGCTATGATGACGATGATGACGATGATGACAATGATGACGAGGAGAGTACTATTCCTTTGAATGCAATTATTTTTCAAATTCCTTCGTCTATTGCAATCACACCCGTCTTACCGACTATGGAGCCCGAGGACTCTCTCATCATGGGGGATGAGGATCTTCGCACTATTTATGAAAAGGAATCAGACGAAGTAATTAAGTCTAGTGTTGAGGACCTTGTCCCAATCCCAAGTGAGTCTGAGGATACATCTGACAAAGAGTGTGATTTACCTTTTTGTGATAATTCTATGACTTTCTCTAATCCTCTCTTCGATTCTAATGATGATTTTACCTCTAGTAATGACGAGTCACTTCTTGAGGAGGACGTTCAGGAGGAAAATATTAAAATTTATTCGAACCCTCTTTTTGATTTTGATGACAAATACATCTCTAGTGACGTAAATCCTCTTTTTAATGAGGTGTTAGAGGACATCAAGAGCAAGGATTCTTATGTTTTAACCTTGCTGAGCCGGCTTGGCTAGTCACACCTCTTTTCGATGCTAATGAGGATGAGTGTTTTGACCCATGAGGCGATATTGATAAGATTGATGCTTTTCTAGATATTGATGTTTCTACAGATATTGAGGAGGGTTATCATGATTCGGAGGGAGATATAATCTATCTTGAGAGTTTGCTTATTAATGACACTATCCCTAATCTCCTTCCTGAGGTGTTTTTAGATCATGACCTAAAAAGCTTAATTGATGAACCTAATATTGATGATTTAAAGATTAAGGAAAATGTGAGATTTACCTTTGAGGATCACCATTATTTTTCTCTCACATTTGTTATCAAAATATTTCTTCCTTTTTTTACCTATCTTGTGAATTCTCTTCTTCTCTCCTTTGGGAGTGAGGACACCATTTTTGACCCTGGCATCTCCGCTTATAGTTTCTATTCCTTAGAGCCGGTGGCATATGAAAGTCCGATGATGATTTTTCTATTCTTCTATTTCTGCCCCAAGGACAAAGGAATTCGGGGTGAGTCAAGCTAGAGACTCGCACAAAAACAAGCGCTTCTCGGGAGGCAACCCGTCTTTCTATCTTCTTTTTCTATTTTCTAATAAGTATGACGCGAGGAGGCTCGCCTCTTCCTTTCTCGTGTTTCGTGGCTTGTATTTTATGTTCAGGATTGCCCCATTGGTTTGTTAGTACTATTCAACAAAAGAACAAACCATCAAGACCTCAAACGCTTGTTTGCTTGCTTTTTATCACAGGAAGAAACCCAAAAAAGGTAATTCATGCATTAAAGGATCCAAGCTGGATAGAGGCTATACAGGAAGAGCTTCTACAATTCAAGTTACAAGAAGTTTGAACTTTAGTGGATTTACCAAATGGAAAAAGGGCTATAGGCACTAAATGGGTTTTCAAGAATAAAAAGGATGAAAGGAGAATTTATGATAATAAATAAAGCAAGATTGGTTGCTCAAGGATACACACACAGATAAGGGATTAAACTATGATGAAGTATTTGCCCTTGCTGCACGAATTAAAGCACATTAGGCTAAATTAAATTATGCCTGTAATTTAAAATTTATGGTGTATCAAAATGATAAAAAAGATGCTTTTCTCTATGGGAAGATGCAGAAGAGGTGTATTCTTAGCTTATTTTCATTTTTAACTGCTTATTATGTCTTATTATTAGTTTAAAAGTTGAAAGTAGTTTAGTAGTCTGTCTTTGTGTCATTTATTTCAATAAGCTTTTAAATGCCTTTCTGCTTGTTTTCCTAGCTTAAGTTTGTTTATAAATGCTTTTTAAGTGTAGCTTGTTATCTGATTTTGCTTATCTCTCTTTGCTTTGTGCTTTTTGAGTATAAAATAAGCCATTGAAAAACTTTTTCTTTACTTAGTGTTAAAAAGTGCAAACTGTCAACTTTTTCTTTGCTTAATTTTAGCTTATTTTGAAGATTTGAAAAAAGTAGCTTTTTAAAAGTTTGTTGTTTTTGCTTATTTTATAAGTTTTTTTTTAAAAAGAAAAAAAAATGTTATAAAAAAGAGAGGTCACAGGGGTCGAACCTGTGACCTCCCCTTTAGCTAGCCAACGTATTTAACACACACACCTCAACCACTAGCACCAGTAGGGCCATCTGATTTATCTTTGCACAATTTAGTTATTATACTCACTTTTCCAGTTTAAGCTTATTAAGCTTATTTGCTTTTTATCTGCTTATTTGTTTCAGCTTATTTTCTCATTTTATTTTTCTTAGATTCAGCACTGTTCAAAGGACTTTTCATAATTTTCTAAATTCGTTTAGTATTTTTAATATTTAATTTAGATAAAAACTGTTTTTAATTCATAATAAATAAAATAAAAGTCAAAAAAATATAATTCTTTTTTTTAAAATTTTCTTTTATCATTTAGGATTGTTAAAAATTAAATTTGCTTTCGTAGGGTTAAATTTGTAGAATTTGTTTTTTTAAAGAACGGGATTTGGTCCCGTTATCGTTTTTCTTCGTTTTTAGGGTTTTAGCTTTAATTGCTCATCATTTTTAGATTGCCTTTGCTTGTTTTTCCCGTAGATTTAAGTATTCCTTAGTTTAAATTTCCATAATTTCCCGTAGAATTTAGAAACCCAAATCAAATCCTTCTTGTATTCAAGCATCCAAAAATCGAACCTCAGACGAAACCGTCAATTTCACACCTCGTTGGGAGAACGACCCGGGTATCACTTGCCCGGAATCATTTATATCATACCCGTGAGTTTGTTGACCTTTTTCCTAAAAGGTTGACTAGGTTGACTCGCGGGGGTTATATATTTGATATTTTAATATACTATTTGATATATAATTACCCCTAAAAAGGTGATTATCAATAGCCATACTTAACATCATTATTGTAACTCTTTAATCCTTCTAATACTCTGTTCAGCGTTGCATCACAAAACTTATGAATCTCTGAATGTCTCATCACCCTTTTATCTTTCTTGCTATTCTTGTATATAATTCCATGCACGGGCTCATAGATGATGGAGAACATTTTGTGCTTTTCAACTCCTAGGAAAGATATTGTTGGTGCAGTTAGGTTAACTTTCTGTTGATAGCTTTCAATTCCAAGTTGAAAATCATGCACTCTTTCCCATATCACTAAACTTCTGATGAATATTGATAAAGACCATATCATCCATGTTTTTGCATAGTCGGAAACCTTGCCATTCATAATCAGCAAATACATATCCTCAATATCATTCTTATTGAGATTCTTGTAATCAGGCTCGGTAATCGATACAATGCACTCATTAGCTCTTTTTGCAACTATCTCTATGATAAACTTGTGTTCATGACCTAATTCCCAGTATGTCTTGACGACTTGAATGATCTTTAAATTTAAATAAACCTCTTCCTTTGGTTTTCCAGGCTCTTTCTGTTTCTTTATGTAGAAAATCTTCGCATGAGGATTCTTCCAATGTTCAACACCATATCGATCATAAGGATTAAATTTCTTAACACACGTATTTACCCATCTGGAAGTTCGTTCTTCAATATCATCATCATTGAAAATAATTGTAGGGAACTTGTGAAGTGACAATACTATCTTCTCGGGCCCTGAACTTCCTTTCTTCAGATACAAAAGATCTTGATTTATCAGAGACAATGCTGGAGCTTCAGGATCTCTCTGACAACTTTGAACTAATGGTGTGGCCTTTCTTGGATGTGGAGAGACAAGAATTTCCTTTCTACTTTCCCACACTATATCACTTTTTAGAATTCATCATCACGAACAATGTGATATTGATCTCATCCCTGAAGTACATCTTTGGTCCTCAACATCTCATCAACCATTTTCTTTAATTTTGCTTCATCAATTGTCAGTGATACTTCTTCCATAATATCTTGTGACATTTGCTTCGTTGGTATTTCATCATCATCTGAAGCATAAGACTCAGTCCAAAAATCATAATCGTCTTCTTGTTCTAGATTTTCTGAAGTTGATAGACCTTGTTCATTTTCATTGACCTATCCAAACGATGATTCTCCAGACACATATGTTTCATACTCAGAAGTCTTCTGCCGCTTTGCACGATTCTCCCCCTCAGGATGAGCATCATCATGAGGATCATCCTAATCACTTGGACGAACGCAAAAGTTCTTCATGTAGTTTTGTGGTACCATAGGACTCTCAAACTCATCTAAATGCAAGCCATATTGGCTATGTCTTGTTGTTTGCAACTGAGGATCGACTTTCATAGAGAGATACAATTGGAATATTGTTGTTTCTGGAACCAGGAGAGTGTTTGTGATTAGAATGGAGAACATGAAGAAATATGTCCAGACATAATAACTTCTTCTTAATAGACGCATCACTTGAGAAGGAATGTGTAATCGAATAGCTTTATGACTTTTTAAGGATATTTCAGCTTGTATCTTCCACCTCTTGTAGAAAAAAAAAAAAAAATAAATAGCTTTAGCAATCATCCATTCCATCTCTTCTTTAGTCTTTAGTCTTTCCAGAATCAACCCTTTCGCAACATACACTGGAACTTGATCTTGAACCTGCTCAGTAACTTGCTTTTTAACTTGATCCTTAATATGCGTATCAACCATAGTGGGTAATGATTCGACCATTACTTCTTGGAGATGATCAGCAAGAGTATCAAATGACTTCCTTGACAGAAACCTTGCTTTCAGATGTTCAAACAAATATGTATAACATCCCTGTAACTCCTGAAAGAAATTCTTGTATCGTTTGAAACGAGCATGTTTTGCTTTAAATAATGATAGAAGTCGGTTTGTTTTAGATAAGTTGGTGCTGGGTGATCTTGATGATGGTGTAGTATTAGTTACCGTCAATTCTTGGAGTTTCTCAGTATCCGAAGATACAAGATCGGTATGAATCCTAGGAGAACTAATTGGTGGGGGAAATGGTGTACTCCTAGACTCCTCTACAATCTTTCCTTTCTCCCTTCGCTTTAATTCATACACTTCATCAGTTATTTCTTCCTCATCTTCATTAACATTCACAGGTATGGCAACATTAGTAACTTCCACCTCTTCATCATTAGTGATCTCCACCTCCTTATCCTTAGTAATATCCACCTCTGGACTTTCCTTATCACTCCTGGGCTCTAACCTAGTGCCGGATCTTTGGTTCATCATTCCATAGAGTAAACTATCATCAATAACATTCTCTGATCCTTCCACCATCTTTTCAATCTTTATAGACGCCAAGTGCTCTTTGACCAGTTCTACATTTTCTCTAGCTTCTTGCTCTTCTCGAATTTGGTGCTCAGCAATACTTGTAATGTGTCTTGTAAAATCATTTCATCTTCTTTATCAATAGTTGGCACTGGAGCTGGTGGAGTAAGACGTGCGGATCTCCTTTCAGGAAGACGAAAATGAATCACAGTTGATTGTTTTGGAGCACTTGACTCTGTTGTATCCATTTTAGGGTTAGGTGACCTAGGGACGCTAGGTGTCCTATGCGTTCCTTGGGTAGACTCATCGGCTGTGACTCAGTCAGAGGAACATCTAACCTAAACACCTCCGCATATATCTGATAATGCTCTGTGTTCTTCATTTCTTCTGAAATTATCCAATCTAGAATTTTCATTCCAACTTTGTCTTTGTATCTCCCTTAATTAAAGATATTTTTCATTATATCATCATCTTTCAGGTTGTGATACCTGTCTCGAGCACGTCTTGAAATTTCAAGGAAACTAGTCATGTAATGACTAATGATAATCTTTGTAAATCTTAGATAAGGGATCGAAGATGTTGGATGATGAAGATAAAAGTAAGGTCCTTCCCATAATAGTTCCGCATAGTCCACATGTATATTATTGACAACGCAATACAACATTTGCATTATCTACAACGGCGGTTGATCCCATCTAGTGACACGTGTTATCAAGCATTTTGAAAATATCTTGCATAACGTTTGCTATGGCTGCAGAAGACCAGTTGTCTTAAAGCTTGATGATGTCTTCAGCTGCATTGTAAAGCCTAATTGTTGTTTATAGAATGGAACCATGTCTAAAAATGATGGTGGTGTCACAAAGGTATCATGATTGTCGGCATTTGCTTGTGGTTAGTGAAGAATGTCCTGAAGTCATCCAGTGTAAGAGAAAGCTCTTTCTTGTCAAGCATGAATGTGAGCCTATACCTTGATCTGTCTTCCTTTAAAGTATGCAAGAACTGTGCCATATAGATCCATGGTACAGAGGAAGAAGCAGCAATACTGAATCGTAATGGATGATTCTTGATGATATTCATCAGTATTTTGCTTTCGGGTGGGCATTGCACATGTTCAAGATCAACCTTCTTGTTTGCATCCATGAGATCATATCGTTTGTTTGGGGGACACAGTTCGTCTGGATGAACATCAGCTGCATGTTGTTGTTGTGCCATGATGATTACTGAATGAATAAAATTGAGATGTTAGTTAACAAACAATTCTTTTGACGTTTTTGTCTCTTTCCACTCTGTCTGTTTTATATGTTCTGGCAATTCTTTTCGAACATATTTTTGATCAGTTTGTTTCTCATGTGCTCGTTCTTGCTTTTTCTAGCACATGCCATACGCTTTATTCGAATTTTTCTTTTGATTTTTCATTTTGTGTGTTCTGGCAATTCTTTTTCGAACACACATTTGATTTGCTTTTTCGCGTATGGATTTAGCTCTCTCTGTCTGTTTTTATAATATCCTCACCAAATTTTTTTATGACATGATACTCTTTCAAGAATGATGAAGATTTCTCTTTTGATTTTGAATCAAGACTCTTTTGTGAAATATAAAAGAGAAATCATCCAAACATTCATAAACCATTTTTGTGAAAGAGCATCATTTTGTCACAATCACAGATTTTGAGAACTTTTTCTAGAAATCATTTAACATAAACTTTCTTTATAATGATAACATTGAATTAGTCAATCACAAATCCATAACTGAATGGTCACTAAGTCACTCACTCCTCATTCTGTTCATTGCAGAAAACGGCCGAAACCGGACATGACTTAGACCACTTAAACAATTAAGACTTGGATTTTCAGATTCAAGTTATAAAAACTTTTCCACTTTCATTTTTGTCATGAATCCTAAACAATGTAGACAAACACATCTAAATCAATAACTGAATGGTCACTAAGTCACTCACTCCTCATTCTGTTTATTGCAAAAAACGGTCGAAACAAGACATGACTTAGACCACTTAAACAATTATGAATAGACATATTTGACCCATAGCTTAGAATTCATTAAAACGTGTTTCTGTATACACAATCATTAGATGTTTTGAAAAACATATAAGAAACTGATCATTTTGTTCCACAGACATCAAACATTAAGCATCAAAAGCATTCATTTAACCACAAAGCACATTGTTACTGATTTTGACTTTTTGTTGACTACCGAGTTTGACTAAATTACTTTTACTGATTTTAGACTTTACCGAGTTTGACAATTTGACTGTGAACAATTTAAAAAACTAAACTCGATCCATTAAAGTTGTATTAAACAATATAGTAAACTCGGTAAACGTCACACTCGGTAAACCTCAATCAATCAAAGCAAACTCGATAATCACAATCTCGACAATCATTAATCTTTTCCGAGTTTTAAGTTTAAAATCGAATTTATAACTCTGGATTTATCACAGTTATGAGCTTTACCACAATTCAGTAAGACATAACTAGGAAAACTTGATCGATAAGGTGAAAACACATAAAAATCTGACTTTAAAATATTTTAACTTACGTTTGAGAGAAAAAGTAAGTAATAATCGCTGTTAGAAGCCTCAACCAAATCGTTGTTGAATTTTCCTCTCAAACTCGATAAAAGACTCGGTGAAAGAAAAGTTAAAATGAAAATCATTTCTTCCTTTTATAGCAACCGAAAAAGATTCAGAAATTACACTTTCAGTCCCTTTAGTTTTACATTCCGAATTTTGATTCATATATTTTCCGAATTTTGATTTTCAAAATTTTCAAAAACTCCCCCTCGAATAATGAATGACTTTTCAAAAGTTTGACCAATGTTATCAAAAACTCCCCCTTGGAATGAAATCATACTAAGCACGTAGTCCAAAAATGAAGATGTTTGAGTTTAAAATAAAACCCCCCCTTGAAAATATAGCATTTTTCAAATTCAGTTTATTTGAGAGATCATTGTTTTTATTTTATTTCTGAAATGATGTATATGAATGAAAAATTTTCAATTACTCCCCCTCAGATTATGATTCCGTATTTTCAATTGAAAGCTTTTTATAAAAACATGGAATCATGAATCTAATCATGTGATCTTTAAATTATGTTTTTTAATATGAAAAATCTTTTTGATTTTTTTTTATATTTTTCAACTTTTTCTTTTGTTTTTGAAAAATGTATTTACATGTTTTTGATGTATGATCTTTTTAGGAAGATGACTTTGTCAGGCTTTCCAACCGTGTTGGAGTCATACATCTCATACCAATGCGATTAACTGGATACTCAAATCGTTCTTTTGGAAGAGCTTTAGTAAATAGATCCGCAAGTTGGTATTCTGTCCTGACAAAGTAAAGTTTCCACATACCCAACTAACATGTTCCTTAATAAAATAGATACCAGAAGTCTATGTGTATTGCTTAGATGTGGACTGGGTTGCATGAGATAGCAATGGCACTCTTGGAATCACAATACATCGGAATCCGGTTGTACTTGTATCCATAGTCTAGTAGTTGTGTACGCATCCAAATGACTTGTGCACAACATGCAGACAAGGAAACATATTCAGCCTCAGCAGTAGACCGTAGTACAATCTTGTTTCTTCAAACTCCAACTTACGAGCTTTCCACCTAGAAATTGCAATCATCCTGATGTGCTTTTACAATCATCTTTACATCATGCATGGTCCGCATTTGAATATGCAATTAGTTCAAATCCAGAATCCTTTAGATACCATAGTCCTATGTTATAGGACTGTCTTAGGTACCAAAAGATCTGTTTAACCTCTTTAAGGTGTTTGACCGTAGGACGTGCTTGATAAAGAGCACATACAACAGTAGCAAAAGCAATGTCTGGACGACTGGCTGTTAGATACATAAGCCCTCCTATCATGCGACGATAAGTCGTTTGATCAGTAGGAGTGCCTTGTAAATCAGCATCCAGCCTTTCAGTTGCCATAGGTGTGCTCATGGAGACACACTCATCTAGACCATGTTTCTTTAACAATTCAATCAAGTATTGTAACTGACTTATTAATATGCCACGGGGAGCGTATCTTCCTTGATGGATACGGCGTATAGGTTGTCAGAACAATATCTTGAGATTTCTTCGTTTAAGCTCCAAAATGCGTGCCTTTTAGCATAACTTCACCAATTACTCCATAATTACTGCAAATAACAACTTTAAGCAATTAAGTACCAATTCATGCAATAATTATATAAAATGGGTAAGAAACATGGGATAAATGATGCTATAAAAGTGACGTTATTTGATGTCATCAAATATCCCCCCACTTGAATCCTACTTGTCCTCAAGTAGACTTTAGAAAATTTATGAAAATGTATCCTAACTGTAGTTAAGGATTTTTCCTTTAAGCAATTATTCGTTCAATTACTAGTACACAACCAAACACCTCACGAAATAGGAAGATGAAATCACTCAAATCACTCAACTAATCTATGTGGTAACATGTAACTAATTTGCTCAATTGCTCGGTCGTGACGAGTATTCTATCATAAGCTTGGCAAGGATACACATCTCCACCACTAAAGCTAAGGAGTGACAAGTCTACAAAGGTAAATTGGGTTTAAAAGGTTCAAGGGTTTGATCACTCTTTTTAATCTCTATCGATACCAATATTCCAGAAAAGGAAGCAAACCACATATACACATCCATAACGATGGAATAGACATACATGGTTGCATTCATTCCTTAACTCGAATAAGGTAAAGAATAGGACTAATAGTCTTCACCAAAAGTCGTAAACCAACAAGGGCGACAAACCACATATACACATTCGTAACGACGGAATAGACATACATGATTGCATTCATTCCCTCACTCGAGTAAAACCAAGGGTTAGGACGAAGAGTGATATAGGGTAGGGATCTTCTAATCCTTTCACCAATAGTAATAAACCAACAAGGCAGACAAAATCACACATACATGACTGTAACGATGGAATAGACATATGTGGTTGCTCGCATCCTCATTCGAGTAAGACCAAAGGATACGGATTAGGAAAGGGGAAATAATTGTTGTTAAGTAAAAAGAACGAAACAAATAGATTAAGTCCAAACAAATAAGGCACAGTGTTGCTAGTAACTTTCCCGACCATACCCATGAGAAAGATACAAAAATCATAGACAAATGTCTTGATCATAGATTAACAAAAATAACCTTAGTTGGCTTTCCCATAACGGTCAATTCCCAAACATCCATAATATACATACTGATGTGTCATTGTGTGGTGTATATTTTTATGATTCAAGTTTTAAATTTATATTTTACCGACTTAACCAAAAACAACAGTTTAATGGGCAGTGTACCCGGTCGGTGGTAGATTCGTGGTAAGTAGGGTGTCGAACACTTTAAGCATATTTTAAGCATTTTAGTGTGAAAACTAGGACAAGTGTACATTCTAATTCCCATCCCCCCACTTGAATTATACAACGTCCTCGTTGTATAGATAAAATATTAAATACAAGAATTAAGTAATAAAACCCACTAGAAAATTAAGACTAAAAATATACACAACTTATACATTTCCTATTGCATTGTGCAATTTTTTTCCGACCTAACCATAGATATAAATTTGCATTCCTGACACAGGAAATAAAATACATTACCACAAAGCAACTGAACTGATTAATGACTTATTCTAATAAGTAAGCTAAGGTAGTAAAGGTGTAAACGAAACAATATTTGGTGAAAGAAAAAGAATGGAATGGCTCAGCAGGTTTTTCTAGGGTATCTTGACTAAAAATGAGAGTAGACAAAAGGGTTATATACAGGGGTAACTAATCAGAGTGAATTAGTTAATATGACAACAATATATAGTGCGTTCCTGTGTAATCCTAGGGAATTTACCAGTTTATAAAGTGTCACTCCATCTAATATAAAATAGTACTTGTTATTGTGGTCTCAGAATAGCTTTACCAAGCCAGTTCTAATGTCAACAACAATCCACCGACACACTCCATAATTTTAGGAATTTAGGTTAACTTTTGGAAATCTGATAAGGCTAACTTCCTCATAATATCTAACAAGATGCTATGTGTGCGGGTTATGTAACTAATAATTTCACAAAAATATGCTTGAAAAAAAAAATTTAGGCATAATTTAAGCATTTTATTGTGAAAATATAGACAAGTAAGCGTTCTAATTCTTCTCCCCCACTTGAAATATATAACGACCCCATTGTCCCCGTTGTATAAATATAACATTAAAAACAGAAAATTAAAAGAATTAGAACGAGAAACTCCCCTGAGATTTGCTCGGTATGATCCTCCATGTTGTATTTATGAGCAAGATTGTGTGTTGTGAAAGCGTATATATTCCATCATGACTACAACACACAGTATTTCAGAATATAAATACTCCACCAAAGTTGTCTTTTTTTCATTTACAAGGGTTTGTATAAGAGTAAAGTAAAACAAATGCATTCTATCTATGTATTCAACGTTAAAAACAAAAAGAAAAACATAAAATTGTAAGGAATTTGATAGCGAAGTATCCCGAAAACCTGGATACCCGAATTGAGACATGAAAAAGTATCTGAGGTAACGGTCAGAATTACCAAATAACGTTGTTCATATTCATGAATACGTTAGTAGTAGATTATTCTGACATAAAATTTTTCTAAAAATGCAGAAAAGGCTAAAGGACAGATAACGTCCAGACAACCAATACGCTGTATCCATTAAGATTGGATACTCTGTTCGAGATTCTCTGAAAGACAGACTCGATAAAACAATCAGGAAATAACCATTCCGGGTTTTCTCCCGGTGAGCACTTTTCTTTACAGCATAAGTCTTTAAGTTAGACTTGTCCTTTGCCCTTTATTCATCTCGTTACACTCATAGTCCTAGTGTGGGCCCACTAATTCTGGTCCCAAATTCAAGACTCCTTTGTAGAATCCTTTTAGCTTTTGGTATGGGTGCAAAATACCTTTCAACTCATCTTGTGCACTCGCCTTCAGCAATGGCCTCATTTTATTACATTGCGCATTAGTTTGGTGTTTAAACCTTGGGTGTGATCGTGCCATTTGGCAAGTCACACTATTGTTCCCTTTGCAAATGGTGATCATCCTCCCATAAAACCGACTTGCATTGACACATGCATTCTTACAAAACGGATCTTCCAACATGAATATCACCCATGTCCCCTCATCGCGGTAAAATCCATATACATCTACTAACAGCAAAATCTGTCATAACAAAAAGTTTCTAAGAAAAATATATACGTTCATAAAAGCTCTCAACTACATTTTCTTCCTTTTACTCACTTATGACTTTATTATTAATTAATGAAAAAATTTAGACATCACATTAAAGGCTAAATGATAGTTTCAGAGTCTTACTGAGTCAACTAGAGGATTCATGGTGCAGGCGTCTCCACTGAAGATGAAAAAGAAATTCCTTAATCATGAGGACAAAGCCAAGGTAGTGGACAATCTCAGTTTTGATATCAATATAATAAACTTAGAAGACTTTGCGTCTGATGTTAAAGCTCACATGCATTCATCCTCTTGGCACACAGAATTGGCATTCGTTTTTCAGAAAACACTAGCAGTACTAATGATGTTAGTACGCGCTATGGTGTTTCTAACTCTTCTGGTCATAACTCACAATAAAGAACATACTTCATCATACTTATCGGTCACATTAATCATTCAACAATCATATCAACATGTAAGAATAGAGAGAAAGAGGGCAAGATAAAGGAAATTCAAATCTTATTATGGAGGGAGCTATCATAGGGCATGCAAGTAAAAAGTTAATTACTACTTGGGCATCACGCCTCTAATGAAGATTAGAGGGTCTATTTATAGGCAATGGGAGGGGAGGCTTCTCCTTCCTTATTTCCTAACTTAGTCAAACAGTCCCTAGACTTTGTATTATGCATTTCTTACTTAAAGCATTATAAAACCTTCTTACATAGCTATATTTAATACTAAACAAAATAAAAGTCTAAATATAAATATAATAAAAACCACATAATTGACACTTTTCATAAACCTAACACTCTCCTCCTAAGGGTCGATTATTCTGGGGCGTTCCACCTTAGTCCAAGTGGTCTTACCATTCACGTAAATCTCCCATCATTTTCATTTGATCTCGATATTCAATCGATACTTCAATCTCTTCTTCAAACAACATAAGAAACTCAACTTCATTCATCATTTGTGATTTCTTTTTTGCAATAGCCATACTTGACATCATTATAATAACTCTTAGTCCTTCAACGCGTTCTCTTAGTGTCGCATCACTAACTTATGTATCTTTAAATGTCCTCATCACCCTTTCTCTTTTCTTTGCTATAGTGTAAAAGATTCCATGTACGGACTCATAGAACAATAGAAAACCACATCATATTCATCAAATTCCTGGGAATGTGAATTGTTGCGAGTGAGATTAATCTTCTATTGATAGTGCTTTCGATTCCATGTTGAAAATCGTGCACTCTTTCCATATCACTGAACCCTGTAACACTGATAAGAGAACCATAGTCAATCCTGTATTCGCAGAATCAGGTACCTTGTTATAGCACGATCAGCAGATACATGTACTTCCATGTTAATCTTATTGAGGTTCTTGTAATATGCTCGGTTATTGACACTATGCAACATTAGCTCTTCTTGCCACGAATCCATCTGTGAAAAACTATGTTCATGTCCTAATTCCCAGATGTCTTTGATGCTTGAACCGATCTTAGAGTTTTGAATAGATTCTTCTTTCCTTCGTCTTCCACGTTCGTCTATCTCCTTATGTAGAAGATCTTCGCATAAGGATTCTGTTCAGTTTCAAACACCATATTTTGCATAAGGATTATAACTTCTTTATAAACACTTATTAACCATCTGGAAGTCATTCTTCAATATCATCAACATTGAAGACAATTGCTGGAAATTTTATGAATGACAAAACGATCTCTCAGGGACCTGAATTACTTTCTTCAAGTACAAAGAGTCTTGATTTTGACAGAGATAGTGCTAGAGCTTTAGGATACTCCTTGACTTACTTTAAACTAATGAATGGATCTTATTAGATGCGGAGAGACCAAGAATTTCTTTCCTGCTTTCCCAAACAAATGTCACTTTGCAAGAAAATCTTCATCTGATCAATGTGAAATTAATGTTTCATCTCCAGAAGTACATCATTTGTCTTAGCATCTCATCTGCCATAAATTCTTTAACTTAGCTTCATTAAAACAATAGTCCAAAGATATCTCTCCAATGTTGTCATGTTTTTACTTGCTTGTTAGAATTCTCACCATCATCAGAAGAAGTAAAGAATCAGTTCAAAAATAAATTCATTATCTGATCTTTTGATTACCTGAAGTTGAAGGACCTGGTTCCTCTACATTAACTTGTCCAGACGATGACTCTCCATATACATATGCTTCATACTCCGATGTCTTTTGCCTTTTTGCACTATTCTCCCCCTCAGAATAACAACATCATGGAGGAACGTCCTGTCTCGGAATCTCTGTGCAACGGCATAAAAAAAAAAAAAAAAAAATAAAAAAAAAAAAAGAAGATCTACAAGCAGTTATGTGGTACCGATGATCTTTCTCAAACATTTCACGAACTTGCGCAAACATCCTTCTTAACTTCTCCGTTACTTACGCTCACCCACGAGGGTAGCATTTCCATCATGACATCATGAAGATTACAGCAAGTTGATCACTTGAATGTTCATGCATGAACCTTTTCTGAGATGTGAAATAAGTAACATATCTTCCTGATAATTCAGGAAAGAAAAACTCCTTGTACTTTTGCATCGATTGGGGTTTTGCCGTTGCTCAATGCTAGAAGACGATTTGTTTTTGAAACATTGGTTTAGATGAACCAATGATGGTGTAGATGAGTAACCGTCAATTCCTGGAGTTTCTCGGTATCCAAAGATACGAGAGTAGAGAGATTCCTAGGTGATCTAGTTGGTGAGGGAATTGGTGAAATCATAGTCTCCTTTGCATTCTTCCCTTTCACCCTTCTCCTTAATTCAAACACTTCAATAAGTTATTTTCATCTTTTCTGTCATCAACATTTAAACAGGTGGAAAAAATATTGGGTACCATCTACCATTAGAGTATCTTATCCTGGTTCCACCTCCGTGTCCTTTGTAGTCTCTTCCTCCTTTTCCTGAACAATCTCCACCTCCGGACTTTCCTTATCACTCATGGGCTCTAACCTAAGTACCGGGAATAGATGTGTCATCATGCCTAGGGGGTGAACTATCATCAACATTGCGCAGGATCTTCAACAAGCTTCTTCACTCCCTAAGCTGCCAATGCTTGGGTATACCAGTGCCACAATTTTCTCTTGCTTCTTGTTCTCATGACTCTTGTGCTCACCAAGACTTACCTGAATCAATGTCTATATGTAAATCCACTCATAGCTATTTATGCTGAAGAAACACTGTAATAGGTTGGTGTTTCGTCGTGCAAATTGCCTGACAGTTAATAAAAAATGGATCACAGTTATCATTTGGAACACTTGCTCAGCTGTCTCCGTAGTAGGGTTAGTGACCTAGGGGGGCGCTATGTGCCAACTGCTTCTCCCCCATGAGTAGACTCAGTCGGCTGTGACTGAGTCAGAGGAACATCTAGCCCAAACACCTTTGCATACATCTTATAATGCTCTGTAAGCTTCATCTCATCTGTGATCATCCATGCTTTGATCCGTTTTCTTTCGAAGTATGCCAGAAACTTGTGCAATAAATCCTAGTTACAAGATGCTGAAGCTGGCAATGCTGAAACGTAACAGATGATAACTTAAATAATATATAATCAGAAACTTTGCTCTGCTGATGACATGTGCACATGGCTACCAACCAACCTCTTGTTTGCATCTATAAGGTCATATCGCTTGTTTGGAGGACACTGTTCATCTGGATGAACATTAGCTGCATGTTATTGGTGTGCCATGATGATAACTGAATCAATACAATTGAGGTGTTAGGAAACAAATAATTCTTTTGACATTTTGTCTTTTCCTCTCTATCTGTTTTTAATATGGTTCCCTCTCATGGCTGTCCTGTCGCAATCTTTTGAACATATTTTTTTATCAGTTTTTTTTTCTCATAGTGCTCGTTCTGAGCTTTTTCTAGCATATGACATAATCCTTTAATTCTAATTATTCTTTTTAGTTACCCTTTTTGTTGGTGTTTTCTGGCATTTCTTTTATCAACCACTTTTGATTTGCTTTTCGCGTATGGATTTTAGCTCTCTCTTTCCTGTTTTTAGAATATCCCTCACCAGAAATTCTTTGTGACATGATTCGCTCATCAATAAGGATGAAGATTTCTCTTATCATTTAAATCTAAGACACAGTTATGAAAAATTCAAGAGAAAGACTTCAACTTCTATAAATTGTTTAAGAAGAGTATCCTTTGACCACCAATAACAATTTTGAGACTTTCAAAAATCATGTGACAAAACTTTCATGAATGTTGATATATGAGAATAATGGTAAACCACAAAACCCGACAACTGACTGGACCTAATGTCACTCACTTCCTCATTCAGTTTCATTTAGAAAACGGCCGTAGCCAAACATGACTATAGTCCACTAAACAATTGAGATTTGAAATAACATATTTAAGTTATAAAAACATGATTCATCACAAATGATATATGAAGCCTAAACCATGAATACAAACACATCTAATTCAATAATTAAATGGACACTAAGTCACTCACTCCTCATTCTATTCAATGCAGAAAACAGTCGAAACCAGACATGACTTAGTCTACTTAAACAATTACGAATAGACATATATGATCCATAGCATAGAATTCAGAAACTTTTTCTTTGCCAAAATATTTGTCAGATTTTTCATCACACTCAGAAACTGATCGTTTTGTTTTTCATAAGACATCACACAATAACATACATCATGAAGCAACAACATTATTTGTAACACCCCCAAAAAGGGTTGGCAGCTGAATAATGGGTTTGGGGAACTGTATACTTTTGATCAATCCGCACAAGATAAGAGAAGCGACCTCTATATGATCATGAATTAAAATTGATACATGGAATTGAAATAGACTTTGTTTGTTACAGATAGCCGAACTTAAATAAGTTCAACCATGAAAAGTAAAGATTTTTAAACATAACAAATATTTCCCAAAATGAAATGCAATCCAAATCTTTATAGTAATGACATACCAAAATGATGACCCACCATGTATCCTTGTTTCTCAGGACCTTATTGACCTGGAGAAAAAATGCTTTAAAACGCAACATAAAGTTGGTGAATTCACAGGTATTAGTAAATGTATAAAGAGGACACAAATTTCCAAAGTAAGACATGTAACACATACAAATCTAAGTAAATACGATGCACTAAGTTCATGACACCGCAGCTCGACAAAGTATGAATGCAATTTAATGCACTAAATGTGCCCATGTAGATGTTCAACACCGCAACATTCCAAATTGTTCCGACATGTATACGTATCGTATGTTTCGGTACCTTTGAAACTGATGAGGCGCTACTCACGCCGAACGGATTTCAATCCCCCAAATTGGATCTATTCATAACATTCGCGCTCGGCTAACTAGCAATTAACAGTATCATAGGGTGGGCATAGTGGTGTTTAGCTACTTAGGCCAACTCGTAATATGTTTAAAAGAGTACTTGCATCCAAATGTAAAACAATGCATTGTTTTCCACCCCAAAGATTAAAACAATAGATTGTATAAAATGCGGGGCTATGACCACCGTAAGTGAATTGATTGATTTATCTAAATCAAATGAGTGAATCCCTCGGCAATTATTGAATTCAACCATTAATTATAGGCGTATGAGTATAAATGAATTCATAAAATAAACATCACATATTGTATAGCTACAACCACCACCTAATAAGTTTTTATTAATATAATAAAAGTTAAAACAAAATTAACTCGCACTTTGTTAAATAAAATTGTGCTTACTGTATCCGTAAGAAAATTATTAATTTTCGTTTCCAAAATGCAACGATGTAAAAAATGTATGAATTAATAAGATATTTTTATTAAATTAATTGTTTTATAAAAGATTGTATAAAAAAATAAAAGTAATGCGCGCAGAGTTTTAAAACATCATATCTTCTCGTTTCAATTTTCGACCTATCCGTATTAACGTTTCTTATGAACCACCTTCTCCGTATTAAAATGATTTATCAAAATACATATTTTATAAAGTTTAAACCCACATATGAACTGTAACTTTTACTGTTTCATCATAGTATTTATATAATTTATTTTACAAAGTTAAACATGTGTAACTATGTAAATCAATAAACTCGATCGTGTATAGCTCCGTTTCTTTGTCTCGAGATCCTTATGTCCATATTAGTATAAGGAAAATTTATCCAAAATATAAAAATATAAAATTTAAAATCCCTGATGAACAGTAGCATTTACTATTCACAGCAGTTTATAAAATTTTGTTTTCATAGTATTAATTATAATAAAACTTGTAAAGTTACGTAACGTGTTCGTTAAAATTCCGTTTTTTCCAAGTCTTTTGTCCGTGAGTGTTGTATTAAGAGAAATTTATCAAATATTAGATTTGTATGGGATTTTATACATCTGATGAACAGTAACTTACTGTTCATGACACAGTTATAAAAATTATTTTTATAGAAGCTAATTAGATATAACTTGATAAAGATCCGTATCTTGTTCGTTATAATTCCGTTTTTCGAGTTCCTTACATGCTCACGATCCTTGTAAAGAGCACTATTTTTATAAAATATAATAGATATGGTTTATAGTTCGAATTGCAAAAATGTATATAAAGACATAATTAGGGTTTCTAATTAAACAAGTTGTTTACAATCATTTATTTAGGAAACCTTGTCACCATTTAATTTGCAAGCTGTTTATAACCGTGATATCTTATCATGTAATTAGTCCCTCTAAATGTCCATGTCCTTTGTCCTATAGAAATCATCATATACTTTATAAAACATAAAAATAAAACTAGGTGGTGATTAACTAATGCCACAAATATTTATACAATAGAAAATAATAAACGAAGTATTGAAAAACTTTAAATAGACCTTTTAGAAATCAAGTTGGATGATTAACACGTAGATGTAAACCCAATCAACCTTCACATACAAAACCCTAATCAAGAAAACCCTAAATAAGTTTTCTTGATAAATCCTTGTTAAACCCGAATCCAAGCTTCCCAACACCTTGAGTAGTCTTAGGTAACCTTAGATTGAACACTTGAATGCTTGGAATACCTTGGTTGCAAAATTAAAATGAAACCCTAAAAATTAATTGTGTGCCGTGGGTTTTGAGTGGAAAAAGAGAGTGTTCTTGCTTGATTTGTTTGTAGAAAGAGTAAGAGTATGTTGGTGGATTAGGGCTTGCTTTATATAGGACCTTGGAAACTAGGAAACAACCAAAGTGAAACCATGGGAGCTTAGATGGTTTAAGAGGACAAGTGTAAGAGACTTCTCCTCCTCCCTAGGAGGAGGGTGCGGCAAAAGAGCACCAAAGGTACCAAGACTTGACAATTTCTAGCAACTTGTGCCCAAGTACAATTGGTGTAAGATTTACAAGTTGTAAAGAAAGATTTAATAGGATTTAAATCATTTATCTTATGTATAAAGGCCTATGTCCGGTTCTAAGATGGTATAAGTGAGAAAAATAATTAAATTTTGAGTATTGGGTATAAATGTGGGTATTTGTTTAAGTGTAGATGGGTAAAGGTGCTTCCGGGTACGACCGAATGTAATTTATTGCGAAACGTAAGCGTTTTACGTAACCAACAAAAATAAATTATGAAAAGTTATAAATTATACTCCTAATAATCATATAACACTTGCTTGATGTAAACTTTAATTTGTTTGGTGTCCGTTTACATTGATCGTTGATTTTTAGTTTACGCGATTTAACTATAAGATAATAATTAAAAGCGAACGCGTAAAACTCTAAAAATAAATAATGGAATTTATTAAAGTTGAAAATAACCTGAAAATGAGAAATGTTACATTATTACATATACAAAACACTTTCATAAAACCACAAACAATTAAACTCATTTTCACCATTAACATTTACTGAGTTTTGACTTTTGTTGACTACCGAGTTTTGACCGCAATTTGACCTTGACCAGTATTTTGACAATTAGACTTGTTTAAAATTAGTTTCAAAATAATGACTTTGTTACCATAAACTCAATGATCATCGTAAGTGTTTAAAATCCATTGACAGTTATAACCGTGCACAACAGCAAAGAACTAACACATGTAAAACACAGATTCGGTAAAGACTACAAGTTTAAAACGAAAACTCAAACCTAACCATTCTATGAACATTTAAATGGCCATAAGTCCAATATTTTTCCAACTAAAACATAAGCTAATATTATAGCGCCCAATATCAAAAGCCTACAAAACACTTATCATAATCACAAACTCGGTAAACCTCATCTTAACCGAGTTCAACTCGTACTCCCAAATTACACCAACACAACCTAAAGACATATATTCCACTTACGTTTAAGTAAGAAGTGAAATTACAATCGTTGTAATGAACTTAGACAGTGTACAACATATTATCTACTCAAACTCAGTAAAAAGTAATTCGGAAAAAAGAAAAGTAAAATATGAAATTAACATCCTTTATATAGACCACCGAAAACAGATTGGAAAATTGACAATTTTCATGTCCCTGGTAACTAACTTTTACCGAACACAGTTGAAAAAAATTGTCACATTTCAGTCCCAGTACATAGTATTTAACCAAAAAATTTTAAAAATTTACACATTCTGATCCTTGTACTTTAGCATTTTCCAATTTTTTGTTGTGAATTTACACAAACTAACCCTTAAACAAAGAATCATTTCAAACACACCCCCCCCCCCCCTTGAAATAACAATTATTCATAGTCCGAAAATGAAAATTTGTTACTTTTTTAACTAAAACTCCCCCTCCAAAATATAACATTCCAATTTAGTCATCAGAGAGTTATGTATCAAAAAGAAGTTTGTGAATGAAAATATGTAATGAACCTCCCCCCATTGGCTCATGATTCCGTATTTTGCAATGTAAAAGGTTTTAATAAGAAACTTGGAATTATTTTTTTTAATATGAAAAATGTGACAAATCTTTTTGTATTTTTGTATTTTTCAATTTTTTCTTTTGTTTTTGAAAATATATTTACATGTTTTTTGATGTATGATCTTTTCAAGAAGATGACTTTGTCAGACTTTCCAACTGTGTTGGACTCATACATCTCATACCAATGCAATGAACTAGATAGTCAAAGCGTTCTTTTGGAAGAGCTTTAGTAAATAGATCCGCAAGTTGGTATTCTGTCCCGACAAAGTAAATTTCCACAGTACCCTTCTCAACATGTTCCTTAATAAAATGATATCAGGTGTCTATGTGTTTTGTCTTAGAATGTTGGACTGGGTTGCATGAGATAGCAACGGCACTCTTGGAATCACAGTACATCGGAATCCGATTGTATTTATATCCATAGTCAAGCAGTTGAGTTCACATTCAAATAACTTGTGCACATCATGCAGACAAGGAAACACATTCAGCCTCAGCAGTAGACATCACAGTACAATCTTGTTTCTTTGAACTCCAACTCACGAGTTTTCTACCTAGAAATTGCAATCCTCCTGGTGTGCTTTTACAATCATCTTTACATCCTGCATGGTCCGCATCTAAATATGCAATTAGTTCAAATCCGGAATCCTTCAGATACCATAGGCCCATGTTATAGGACTGTCTCAGGTACCGAAAGATCCATTTAACCTCTTTGAGATGTTTGACCATAGGACGTGCTTAATAACGAGCACATATAAAAGTAGCAAAAGCAATGTCTGGACGACTGGCTGTTAGGTACATAAGCCCTCCTATCATACAACGATAAGTCGTTTGATCAGTAGGAGTGCCTTGCAAATTAGCATCCAGCCTCTCAGTTGCCATAGGTGTACTCATTGAGACACATTCATCTAGACCATGTTTCTTTAACAACTCAATTGCATATTGTGACTGACTTATGAATATGCCACGGGGAGATTGATGAACTTAAAGTCTAAGAAAGAACTTTAGTTCACCCATCATCGACATTTCAAAATTATTTTTCATTAGGTTTGCAAAACGTTTTGAAAAATCTGGATTTGTTGAATCAAAAATAATGTCATCAGCATATATTTGAACAAGTAATATGTCTTCCCCATGACGTCTTGTGAACAAATTCGGGTCAATAATACCTTTAGTGAACCCATGCTCAATTAGAAAAGAAGACAATTTGTCATACCATGCACAAGGTGCTTTCTTAAGACCGTATAGAGATTTTTCAACCTGTAGACGTGATCTGGAAATTTTGGATCAATAAACCCTTTAGGTTGGCTGACATGGACTTCTTCTTTCAAAGGACCATTGAGAAAAGCCATTTTGACATCCATTTGAAAGATTGTGATATTCTTGTGAGCAGCATAAGCAATAAACATCCGAACGGCCTCAAGATGAGCAACAGGAGCAAATGACTCTTCAAAATCAATGCCTTCTTCCTGCTTGTATCCTTTAGCCACAAGACGAGTTTTGTTTCGAACCACAATAGTTTTAGCATCAAACTTGTTCTTCCAGAGCCATTTGAGAGCAATAACATTCTTTCCTTCTGGTCGTAGAACGAGTTCCCAAAATTGAAGTCTCTCAAATTAATTCAACTCATCTTGCATGGACTCAATCTAACTGTGATCTGCCATAGCTTCTTTAATATTCTTTGGTTCAATAGTGCTGACGGTTAATGCATACATACATACCTCAGAATTTGTGTGTAGCCTTTGGCGAGTCATGACAGGTTTGGATGGGTCACCAATAACTTGGTCTAGAGGATGATCGTTTGTCTAAATGTGTGTTGATGGTTGTACTTGGTGGAAATTATGCACATTTGATGGTTCTAGAGTCGTTGTAGATGACTCAATTTCCTCATAACTTGGAGGATTATATGAAACAAATTATGAATTTCCATCAGAATTAGCAAAATCTTCTTGATTGAATTCATCAGCCTCTGTTAAAGAGATTGGATAGGTTTGTTCATTAGATGTAGTCACAATGGGAGGAGCCTCATGTTCGTCAATAATAATTGAAGATGTAGAAGGTGAGTCTTCATGATTTTGAGTCGGTTGTGCAGCGGAATTGATGGGTGTATCAGAAAACGTCTTCTCAAAATATTCTTCAAACATTGGACCAAACAAATTATCCAAATCTTCTTTTGATGGAGTATTCATCTCTTCTGCTGATGAATTATGATTTATGAATCGTTGAAGCTCGAGTTCTAAACAATCGTGTTCAGAAGCCATTGCTGTGAGCTCATCAAACTTGACATTTATGATTTCCATAATCTTTTTAGTGCGTCTGTTATAGATTCGAAACCCTCTTGATGTTTCGATAACCATAAAGACCCCCAATGTCTGCTTTTTGGTTTCATTTTCCAGATTCGATCTCGGTCATTTGTTGGATAACACAATGAACCAAACACATGAAAATATTCAACATTCGGCTTTCTGCCACGTAATAACTCATAAGGTGTTTTGTTATGTCGTGTATGAATGATTGACCGATTTTGAGTAAAACAAGCGGTAGCCACTGCTTCAGCCCAAAGAAATTCAGGTAATCGAGAAAAGATAAGCATCGTACGAGCAGCTTCAACAAGAGTTCGATTACGTCTTTCAACTACTCCATTTTGCTGAGGCGTTCGAGCAGTTAAAAATTGTTGCATGATGCCTAACTTTTCATAATGAGCTTTAAGAGTTGCATTTTTGAATTCAGTACCATTGTCTGTACGAATCTTGCAAACTTTGGCTTTATAATTCAGTTGAGCTTGAGCAATGAACTTCTTTATAATCTCTGGAGTTTCATCTTTCGAATGAAAAAAGTAAACCCATGTATATCGAGAATAATCATCCACGATCACAAGAATATACTTCTTTCCATTGATTGAAGTTACCCATATTGGACCGCATAAATCCATAGAAGTAATTCTAATTTGGAGTGATCACTTGGAACTAATTTGAGTGGATGAGAAGCTTTCTTGCTTTTTCCTCTTTCACAAGCAGAACAAATGTGATCTTTTCCATATTTAAACTTTGGAAGACCATCAACCAAGTCAAGTCTAGTAAGATCGTTTATGGTGCCAAAATTAAGATGTGAAAGTCTGCGGTGCCATAACCATGACTTTGTTGAAGTTGCCTTAGACATCAGACAAACAGGTGAAGAAGCAGCCATGTCAGAAATGGAGATAGTATATAAATTTGATTCGCGATCGCCTGTAAGCAAATCATCTCCTTCCAGATTACGCACGTAACATGTCTTAGAACGAAAAGCCACTTCTAAATCGCCATCATAAAATTGTCCAGCGCTAAAGAGATTATGTCCAAGACCTTCAACATAATATACATGACAAATAGTGATATTGCCCTGTATATAATCATCATAGCCTGTGATTGCTACAAAATTATCATTTCCAAAGCGAACGGTGCCTATGAATTTCTTAATGAAATTTTTCAGCAGTGATCGATCACCCGTCATATGCTTTGAACAACCACTAACAACAATCCACATAACAATCTGAAATACCTGTAACACAAGAAGAAACAACACATGGATAAGTGGGCAATTTGACTACCCATTTCTTAACAGAGACCGATTGTTTTTCAGATGAACGACAATTCTGACCATTCGGTTTTGTGTTAACAGGAGACCAAACAACATTTGGTTTTGATTCAAACCATTTTTGCCACCAAGAATAATCAAGAGGATTTGTGTTTTTATTCTTAAAACTTGAATCCTATTTCTGTTTTTCTTTTTCATGTTGTAACTTTAATTCAAAATCAACACTTTGCTTTTCACACCTTTTGAACAATCATTCCTCAACGCCATTTTTCTATTTTTGCTGGCACAACCCCCCTTTGTAAATCTTCGTTGGACTTTCTTTTTAAGTTGTTCAATTTTAGCACGCGCGCGTCCCTGAATTGTCCTACCACATTTATGATTTAACAACACACTTAATTCAACTTCATGCTTGAGAGAGACTTCCAAAAGTTGATCTTTCAAAAAATCATTTTGCTTCTCTAGTTCACAAAGTTCTCTTTCTGTAGACTAAAAAACATCTTTCATCTCTTTTATATCCCTCTGAAATAGTGTCTTAAAGAATTTAAAATAGAACTGCAACTCGTTGACAATTGGTTTGAGTTGATCTTGACAAAAATCATTGAGTTGTATTTTTTCAGGTGACGTATAAAAAATACTTGCTCTTTTACAGTTCTTTTGAATTAATTCAGACAACCTTTGAAAACAATTTTTTATCTTATCTAACTCAATGATCAAAGGTGACTCACTCAGCATTGATACTGGGATAGAAGGAGTTGCATTTGAATTCTTGTCAGAAGGAATAAAAGAAGATGGAAAATATTTTTGCTCAGCAGAAAGTTCTTTTTGAGGAACAAAGTCTTTATAGAGAGCATTTATTTGTGCATAATCAATTGTCCAACAATTCTGTTTATTTGCAACAACAATTGGATCATTCATTTTTTCATACACTTTTTGTTGACTTTTAGAAGCATCATCAAGAGTGTCCTCAGTATCTCTAACATTCAAAGAAATCTCTAAATTACCTAAACTTGAAGCATGATATAACTTTGGACATTGAGAAATTGCTTGATTGAGTGTATAAGGATTCAGGTACCCCAAACCATGTTTTAATTGCTGATCATACACAGACAATGGCTTTGGTCCAAGCATAAACATTCCTTGTAAGGAATTGCCAAGTTTCAAAATTAGATCAACATTCTTTTCAGTTTGGGCTCAAAGATCTAGACAATGTATGTGATTTATCCTCATTTTCATTCATTTGTCTTTTTAAAATTGAATGAGTCTTTTGAAGTTCCTCATTTTGCTATTTGTAATCTTTGACATCTAAATCTAATTTATCTCGTTGTTTTTCTAGATCTCGAATAATATCTCGATCACGAACAAATTGAGACTGGGCTTGTTGACTAAAATGTTTTGCTCATTTATCGGCCTCAAGAAATTCGTTGAGATAATTATTATCCTTGTTTATGTTTTCCAAATCCGAACCTTTCATATACAACTCAAAGCTGACTAGTCAAAGTCGTGTTTTGTTTTTGAACTTTTTGAGCAAATATTTGTTGTTTTTCAGCTTCCTGATATGCATTTCTAGCTAATTGCATCTATCGCAATAGAATCAGGAAAACATGTGTCATCTTTTTCAATACTGCACTTTAACATTCCTATTAGGTGAATCAAATAATATACATATCAATTTGATCTCACAATAGTTACTGTTATAGTTTTTAGTATGAGTTGGATACATTTGTTCTTTTTGTTTAGTGTTGGATGCAAGATTGTACCTTAACTTATAAATGCTAGGATCTTTGCTTGGCCCAAGCATCAAAAGTGTTATCAGCTGGTTTGAATTATGGCGTTAAGCATATGTTTGCACTGAGTTCTTCTATTTATTCATCCTTGAAGCATCAAGCATAAGAGAAAATCATTTTGCTCATCGGTAAGAATTACTCCAGCTTCATCCTGTTTTGCCAGCAACATTTGTTCCATGAAGTTATTTGAGTCCTGAACTCTTGGATATTTGGGGCCAATTCCTAACATATGTACTTTTCCTATGTCAGTTGTAGCATTGTACAGTTGGAAGTGTTTCCTGATAGACGAGGTTTCGAGAGTCTTTGAAACATTTTCCGGCTCTAATTGGAGCATTCGAGTCCCTCTACGATTTCCTCCGAACATTAAGCTCGTTTATTTTTTCTTCCAGATTACCCATAGTTCCTGCCTTTGAATATTCACCGTGTTCCTTGAATGGATTGCTTGGTTTGGTATTGGATGAAGTCGCGAAGACGATTATTGTTGGAAGTAGGAAAATTTTGAGTAATGGCTAGAGGCAGCAAGTAACAACATTGCAGATGTTAAAGGATCTTCAGAATTGGTGTGAACATCATCCTGCTGGTATTCATCTTCATAATCAACCACAGATGTGGGATGTGTCACATAATAAGACGATGTGTTTCTGGAAGATGAACCCGTGTGTGCTACAAGAGCCAAAGGATCATGAGAGATTTTTCTCATCTTTTCTTGCTCTTTCAAACATTAACTGTTTCTCGATTGTATGAAGGTAATCAAAAAGATCATCAAACGTATCCACTGTCAAACGTTTGGCAAGACGAACTTGGGTAACATATTTCAACAATTCCGGTTGCAAGCTATTCAGAAACTTTGTGTTAATTGTAACAATTGGAAAATGCATGTCATTTCTTTCTAAATCGTTCATTAACTGAGCAAAATGATTGTAAACTAAAACAAGTGCTTCCCCTAGTTCAGTAACAAACTGATCAAATTCGTTTGTAAAATGAGTTTCTCTAATACTTTGTTTTTGTATAGTTCCCCTCAATAAGGACGTTCAACTCGTTTCCTATGTCCTTAGGGTGCGAAGTGCAAGCATCCATAAAATTATAAATGTCATTTGGAATAGAAAGAAGAATCAGATTCATGAGCTCCATCTCAGCATCATAATGCAATAACGCATCTCCTTGTAAATCCTCAGCTGTTTGCAATTTCGGAACTGTGGAGTTGTTAGGAATGAACATCTCAAACTGATAAGGACCTTCTCAAGTGCTTTGTTAACCAATCTTTGGTTTTCCCTCTTTTCGATGTTTATGTATGTCTGAATTATACTTGACCACGGTATATATTACCCCTTTCAAGGCATGGAGGGTATCGTCTCAGGAACGGCATCAAAAGGGATTGTTGTTTTGTTTGTGTTGTTGACATTGCTTAGATTCAAAGGGATTGGATCTTTGTAGACGAAAATGCTGGATATTTGTGAAAATTTTTCCAAACTCGGTACATTCTCGAACACTTGTAAAAACTTGGACAACATGTTCCGATAAGCAACGTTAGTATGAATCGCGATAACATTCTCGTATAGACTAAACTCGGAAAAAATACTAAATCTCGGTACACTAAAAACTTTTTTAAACTCGGAAATACTCTTAATCTATAAAATCAATTTATATAAAACCTCGATAGAATCGAGTTTTGAAAATTTCGAAGACTATGAATTATCAATTACCACAAACTCGATAAAACCGAAATTTATGATGTCTGGATAATCCAAAAGCACATCTAACTTCAAATTTGATAAAACCGAATTTAGTTTCTGAGTTTTAAAAAATTGACAAATTTGTTTTTCAAAAAACCCAATTTTCGATAAAACTGTGAAATTGTGGTATTTTAATACTTTGTAAGCGTATTCCCGAGGTTAAATTTACTAAGTCCTTATTCACACTTTTTGATAAAACCAAAAATGTGTGAAAAGTTATGAAACTCGATCTTCAACCGAGTTTATCAATTATCTCCTAATATACGATTTTCGATAGAACCGAAAATGCGTATATATCTATTACAATATTTTTCCAATCAAAACTATAAGAAAAGTGATCCGAAACTCTAAAAACCACTTCCGAGAATGTAGAGAAATGATTCGAGAATACTAATACACTTCCGAGAATGCTGAAACACGGTAATCCATCACTAAATCCATAACGAAACAGCTCAATTATTCAAAACCGCTTCCAAAACACTAATCGGATGAGCTCAAATGCTTCATCACGAAGCATGAATTCTTCTTATTCGTTCTCGGACGTGGAAAAAATGCACAAATCGACTCACTCGTATTCTCTAATGGCGTATGATACCACTTGTTAGGTCTTGTTTATCTTGAATCATACATTATCAATCATGGAAGCTTAAAGAGAATAGTAGTGGAGGGAAAGTATTCAAATTTCAAATGTTATAAATGGAGGGAAAATGGAAAATGTTTATTACAAAGCATCACTCTCTAATGATGATTAGAGGGGTATTTATAGGAGAAGGAAGGAACCTTCCCTTCCTTTATTTTTCACTTCTAGTCCCTAATCTTTGATAATTATGCTATTTCTTTCTTTTAACATAATATACCTTATTACAAGCTACTTTATACTAAACAAAATAAAAACAATAAACTAAATATAACTAAACCACATAATCGACACTTTTTATGAACCTAACAGACCTCAACCTTAACTGTCATACACTTTAAACACCACACTCCAATTACCAATGCCTTGGACTTTTTTTGTTTATAATTTGTTATATTTAATATTTAACCCTTATTTCCAGTTTTAGGCTTATTTTCTTTTCAGCTTATTTAGCAGCTTATTAACATAGCTTATTTCCTATTCTTATTTTTCTTAGATTAGTTATAGCTTAAAGTATTTTCAGTAATTTTCCTGGATTTTTATAAAGTCGTTTACTATTTTTAATATTTTATTTAGGAATTTAAAAACGTTTTTTAATTCATAATAAATAAAATAAAAGTAAAAAAAATATAATTCTTTTTTCTAAAATTATTTTTAATCATTTAGGACCTTTAAAAATTAAATTTGCTTTTGTAGGGTTAAAATTTGATAATTTAGGTTTTAAGTCGCGTTTTTTAGATTCCCGTTAACGTTTTTAGGTCCAATCTTTAATTGCTTTAATTGTTTACTTGCGTTTATTTGTTTTTGCATATTATTTGTAGAAATAGAATTCCAAATCAAAAATTTGATCATTCAATCACTCGATCACGAACTTAACCTCGATTTTCAATTCACGCCTCGTCGGGATACGACTCGGGAAGGTTTTGAATTTTACTTTGGATAAAAGTAATTTTCCTTCTTATAAAACCTTTTCACTTTTCCACTCTTACTATTATTTGATACTTTAGTTATATATTATATATGTATTAAGTAAGTAATTAATATATATATATATATATATATATATATATATATTTGTATAATTAAAAGTTATATCAAATTTTTGGCGCCGCTGCCGGGGAGGTGTGTGCGATTATCAAGTTTACGTTTGAAGATTAGTGATTTGAAGACTCTTCCCCGTGAAGTTATTGTTTTTATTTGTGAATATATAAAATATAAAAAATACAAAAATATTTTATTTTCTCATTTTATTTGTGAATTTATTCTCTATTATAATAAACAATAAAAATAATCACAAATACTTTTCCTAAAGTATTTAAAATACCAAAAATTATTAAATATACAACAAAAGAAACTGTGATGTCAATTGTCAAATCGGCTCACCTTTAGATTACAAACTATAAGAGAGGTATAAGGAGGGTTGATCCAACGAACATCGACTCGAAATAAAAAGGTTTTTAAAATGCTTTGCGCTTACCCGCTCCTCCACTTCTTTGTGCGCTATCTAGAGAGCTACCGTACGCCTTTGATTTATCGGTCCCAAAAATATTTTTCTTGTTTAAAATACATTAAAAAAAATAAAAAAAATTCAAAAATACTCTTCTTAATCTCATTTGTTTAATTCTAATGTCGTCATACAACCAACGTGGTTGTTTCAAGTGTTGAGGTCCGTTTGGCAGTTTATTTTGTCGATAGTGTACTTGTGTGCAGTGTAGAGGAATTTTTTGGACGAAGTTTTATTCTATAATGCTGGTTAAAGACAAACCAAACACAACCCTACCTCCAGCAACCCCAAAAACACTGGATGGAGGATGGACCCACACCCTGGAAAGGAATTGGGGATGGTGAAGGTGGGATTGTGGAATTGGGTTTGGGTCTATGGGTTTGCGTGGTGGGAAGGAACTGGAATGGATATTGGAGATTGGTTTGGGTTTTATTGGAGGTAATTCAGTCGTCAATGATCCAAATCGAATTCTTTCAATAAATTCTCACATAACTTTTTCAACCACCTCCAAACCCCAGATGTATCTCTTAGTGAGTTATGTGGAAACGATGTCTTGATGTTATGTATTGTCTACACAAGTACGCTTGTTCTCTGAGCCGTGGGAAACCGTGTTACAATCAAAACTTTGACAATAATTTTCCATAAACTTCACCAAGTTTTTCACAACAATATCTTTGTTGTACTCGCTGTAGGGGTTCTCATGAGACTTTTCAATGTCAACAATTGATATTCTATGACCCGAAAACTTGCTACAATCAAAAGTTCGATGATACCGTTTCACAAAATTCACCAAGTTTTCCTCAACAATATCTTTGTTGTGAAAACTGTGGGGGTCCTCATGAAAGTTTTCAGTGTCAACCGATGAATCAAAACTACTTTGAGCCTAATAATAGCTATTTCGGTTTTGACCAACCCTCATAGTATCCCATCGATCAATCACCTCCTCAAGAAATGAGTATCCAAGATATGGAGGATCTGAAGCAACAATATTTAGATTAAATGAAAAGTATGATTAATCAAATTCATATCAAAGATTATCGTAATGAGAGAAATGATATTTGTTATAGAAGGGAATGTGAAATTAAGATTGACGAGCTTAAGGAAAAATTCAATGGAATGAGTATTAAAATTAATAAAAAGAAAGAGCTTCGGCAATTAGAGCAGACAGCTAATGTTAGTACTCATACTCCCGAGCCTTCGCGATGTTTCAATTCTATTTACTATGATGACGATGATGACAAGGAGAGTACTATTCCTTTGAATGAAATTTTTTTCTCAAACTTCACAGTCTATTCATCTACACCTGTCTTACGACTTTGGAAACCCGAAACTCTCTCATAATGGAGGATGAGCATCTTCGCACTATTCCTGAAAAGGAATCAGGCGAATTCATAAAGTCTAGTGTTGAGGACCTTGTTCCAATCCCAAGTGAGTCCGAGGATTTAGCCGAGGATTTATCCGATATTGAAAGTGAGTGTGATATGCCCTTTGTTTTTACGACTTTTTCTAATCCTCTCTTTGATTCTAACGACGATTTTACCTTTAGTGATGACGAGTCACTTTCGGATGAGGACATTCCGGAAGAAAATTTCAAAATTTATTCGAACCCACTTTTTGATGAAGAAATCATTTTTCTAAGATAGATCCGATATCATTTAATGTCAGATTTGATCTTAATAGATGGTTACTTAATCGGGATACTTCGATAGTTTCTTCTCCTAAGTTTGATTCTCTTCTCGAGGAGTTCTCCGGTGAACTCGCTCATATCGATTTGATTTCTCCAGAAATTGTTGAAGCCGACTTTGATCCAGAGGAAGAAATTCGTCTTGTTGAGAAATTGTTGTACGATAATTCATCTCCTCGACCTTCGGAAAAACTTAATTCTGAAAATTATGATGTTGTAATCAAATATTTCTCTCCATCTCCTATCCCCGTTGAGGATAGTGACTCTCTTATGGAGGATATTGATATATTTCTTGCTTCGGATGACTCGATACCACCGGGTATTGAGAATGATGACTATGACTCAGAAGGGGATATTCTTTTTCTTGAAGAATTGCTTAGAAATGATTCCCATTCCCTTCTCAAAAAGAAGTCATTTCATTTTGATCGTTATTATGATCCATCACCTCCTCGTCCTCCTGCGAAACCACCGAATGATGATGGAATTCACTTTGATATTGAGCCCAATACAGGGATTTTGACTGCTAAAGTGGTGGATGATATTTCTGAACATTATGTTCTTATGCCTAGTATTTTACCCACCCATCCCACCCGTTGTCCAGTGATTGACACTTTGCTTCTATTTTCATCCGAAAATGAGAACAAAGTTTTCTTTTATGGTA
Source organism: Tanacetum coccineum (assembly GCA_026074375.1). Classification (NCBI taxonomy): domain Eukaryota; kingdom Viridiplantae; phylum Streptophyta; class Magnoliopsida; order Asterales; family Asteraceae; genus Tanacetum; species Tanacetum coccineum. The sequence goes on from BQNB010010019.1 coordinate 75,387, forward strand.
TTCTTGCTTCTAATGAGGAGAAATCTCCTCATCTCTTATCTCATCGGGGTTTTAAAGCTTACCAGATCATTTCTGATTTTTCTGAAATCCCGATGATGATTTATGGAAGGGACAATCCTATCTTGGATGTTCCATTTCTCCATTTCTATCCTCCTTGACCAACTCAAGTATGGGGGATCGAGTCAAGCTTAGTGACTCATTAATAAACAAGCGCTTCGTAGATGGCAAACCCATGCTTATTCCTAATATAATTGTTCTTAATAGTTGTAATGAATAAGTGTGACATGAGGAGCTTAGTTGCCTCTTTCCTTTCTCGTGTTTCCATGTTTTGTGATTGTATGTCCAAGGATTGCCCTGGATTATGAAGACTCTCGTGTGCTCGTCGGTTTTGTCCTTCCTTCACTCGAGCTGCAATCGTAGCTTGATTATTGGGAATTCCAATAGTCCTAATCTTTTATCGACTAACGTTTATCTTTATGCATACTTAATAAACGGCTTTAGATTTACGTAGGAACCCTTCTTAAAACATTGAGGACAATGTTCAATTCTATTATGGGTGGGGGGGTCTATCGATTTGATTATGCATGCAGTCGTTGTTTTCACGTATCGTTATTTTCCACCAAATACAAAAAATGAAAAAATTTAAATTTTTTCAAAAATAAATAAGTATTTTGTCATAATGTTTGACTTTCCTGCTAGGTAGAATAAGAATAAATTTTGACTCGATCGAGCATGTTGAGCTCTTAGCTTTGTCCCTTAAACGTTATAAACTTGACTAAGCTAGTTTATTTGACTAAGCATTCGCTTATCTTTTTATTAAACATTTTAAATTTGCGAAGAACGAGAAATTATAGAGTTAATTATGAGTTAGATGCTAAACAATGATTATTTAGAAATCTTAAGAGCTCATAAGTGTAGTTTGTGACTTTTCTCCCATAAGATCCTAACCTAACTAATAATACGTGCTCTTTTCAAAAATTAAACTTAAATCAACGTTTTTTTATGTAGTCGATAACAATAATTTATTTAGTCTTAGTTTAAATTTATACTTAAATTTTCTAAAAAGAAAATTTCTCTATATATCGTGGTAATATAAAGTGTAAAAAAATGAGGTAATAATAATAATAATAATAAAAACTGTGGGCTGTATTAAAAGTCTTACTGCTCTTGCCGGCTACACATAACCCAATGTGCAGACTTGTCTTCAAAGAAGGCCAATAGTAAGAATAATAATCCTAAGACTGATTAAAAGTTTGATGCATCTTGCAGGCTTCACAAAACGTTGTTGCAGCTTAAAAAAGGTCGAGGATTTCCTTCGTTTAAAGGATGTATAATTATATCAAGTGTAATATATGTGATTTAATAAATATAGGGAAAATCTCTTTTTTCTTAAATTTAAATATGCTTTTGAACTAAGACTATTTCGTTTTAAGTTGTGGTTTTTCTAAATAAATTGTTTATTTAACGGGAAGCCCAAGAGTTTTTAAAACTGAAGGTCCGTGAGTTCTGATACTATTCTCTGTGGGGTGTCAAAATCCTGGGTCAACCTAAGCATGGTCTCGGCCAGGATGATTGCCGGAAGAAGTCGCTTACATGGATTGATCTCGCCTCTAAAATCATAATTTTGGTGAACTTTGAAGCATAGAATATTGCCAATTTTCTTAAAAGGTGTCCATGGTTGAAATTCGAAATAAGCACATTCACATAATATATAATAATTGTCGGGAGTGAAAAGTTTCACAAGTTACAAGTTTGAGTAGTGTTAGCATCTTAACTTATATTTAACGATGATTTCGTTTTTGAGCTTGGTTTAGGACAAGTGAAAAATCGAGGACGATGAATTTATCCAGTTTAGGCATTTTAGGATTGAAGTGCTTCTTATTCTATGACCCTAAAGATTATGAAAATAACGAAAGTCCAGACATTCTAGTTAGTTGCTTAAAATGAAAAGTATAAAAAGAAAGAGAAAAGGGAAAAAATATAAAAAAATATGTGTGGTAATTAGTGTACATATTTTAAAATGGTCAAAACGGGGCTTTTCAAAGCTAATGATTCTTTAATTCTCCTGGCGGACACTTAGCTTCTTTTCGATGGCTATTAGTCGAGGGGGATTGAGATTCTTGGTTTTCTAAAGTGTTTACTTATAGCATTGCGTGAGGACACAACAGTAGTTTAGTATGGGGGATTTTGGTATGCGCTTAATTACAACTTTTGACCTAATAAAACGGGCTTAAAAGACTAAAAACATACCAAAAATGCATTGTATTTGTGTGTTTTGCATATATATTGTGCAGAGAATAGATATCGACAAAAAGACACAAAATCAAGCCAAAAGGACAAAACCAAGCACGGGAATGGAAAGAGCGTAAAAATGTCAAAGTCAAAGTCAAAAAGTCAAAGACGAAGCCAAAACCAAAGAAACCTTATCGGGCCAACCCGACCCATCTTATTGGGCCAAGTCAGCCCCACATGAAATTGTTGAAGGACTTAAGCTAAACAATAGCTTAAGACCATTTTGGGTCCTAAACATAACATCAAGCCAATACCATTAAAAGCCACAACACCCATAACCTATGTTAATACACTGCATCACTAGTCCTAATCCTTTTACATCGTTAGTCCAAAAGGACTAATGGTGCCAGTCCTTATCAAACACAGGGCTAACGATTGTTAAGTATCAAACCCAGTCAAACAAACAAAACAGAACACCCTTTTCCGTTTTTTTTAAAAAAAATTTACTATTCATCACCACTATCAACCTCGACCTCGCACCAAAAAAAACCATCTAATTTCCACTTCAACCCCACTTCACAAACCAACAAATCCACATTGGCAACCCCCTTAACTTCTCATTCGTTGATGAATTGAAGACCAATTCAAGGGCTGTGATCATACTACTTGGTGAACAAGCATAATGAAGGGCTTAGATGATGATTTCGACTCTCTCACATAAGAAGCACAACTTCTTATCTCCTCACAGAACTAGCACAAAGAGAAGACCCCAAGACCTTTTTTATCTTCTATAAATAGGACTCTTCTTTGTAAGACTTGAGGATATTATTTTTACACGCTTATTTAGTTTAAATTTAGTTATTTGTAGTTTTTATTTCAAGTCTTTTAACTCTTTTAAAGTTTAATGAAAAGTTGAGGTATTTTATGTTATAAAATTCTGAGTTTTTAAGTTAATGTTCATTGTGTTTCAAAGTACTTTATAAGCTAGCAAAAGCTCTTATTTACTCTTTATATAAGTTGTTCGACTTAGACCATATAAACTTTTCCATAGTTTATAGGGTTTAAGCCTTTTTACCAAAAATCACTCAAAAAAGGGGCTAAATGGATGATAAGCCAGTAAGGGATGGGCTTATGGGTTTACTAGCTTGTGAAACAGCTAGAGCTTGTGATCAAGCTCTTGTGAGACGTGTTGATACCCTTGGTGCTAGATAGCATCTCAAAGGGGTCTTATAAGTTCACCAGTTTTATCGCATTGTTTAGCTTAAAAAAAATATGTATGGCTTACATTTAAACCGCTTATTTTACGCTTATCTTTGCTTATTTATGCTTATTATGTCTTAGTATTGCTTAACATGATTAGCTTGTAGTTTAAAACTCATTTGTTCAAGTATTTCTCATAATATGTGTTTTATAGCTTAAAACTGCTTATGTTATTTGCTTATTGTTAAGTGTTTATTATTGTTAGGGTATTTCTTATTTGTCCTTTATTAACACTGTGCTCAATCTGTTTTAGCATTTTGTAGCTTATATCAAACTGTTTTAAGCTTAAATATGGTTTTTAAGTTTTTTAAAGGGTGTTTGGCACTAGCAGTACTAACCATGTGTTAGTACTGTTGGTTTGTCTTTGACCTTTAAGTCAACTTTGATAAGCTCAAATTAAGCCAAAAAGTCACTTTATATAAGTTCTTAAAGTGTAGATCTCAAGTTTAACGTTTAATCTATCAATTGTTTTAACTTGAGGTTTTTAGTTTCATAATCAAGCTTATTTGTTTAGATTTTGATTAAGAGCTTATAGGTGTTGTTTTTTTTGCTTGTTTTAGGTTCGAATGCAGTAGACATAGTTTGGTTTAGTTGTTGCATTTGTAAGTTGAATTAGTGTCACCATCTGTCATAGTTTTTAAGTCTAAATTTCAAAGCTTAAAAATTCAATTTTCAATTGCAAATTTAGGTTAGATTAAGGTTGTTTAAGGATATGAAAGTAATAGAGTAAGCTCTTTAGGTATTATGCTTTATCTGTTTTTTCTTTTTGAGGATTTAAAACAACTTTTACTAGCTTAAATTTAGGGCTGAAAAAGCCATTTAGTCTTTTCTAAAACTTGATAAAAAACCAAAAACATAGTGTAATCAGTCTTTTTTATAAGTCTTTTTCTGGTTTATTAGTTTTTCAAAATATTTAATTTTTGCTTATTCTAGTAGCTTATAGTAGGGACTTTATCTGTTTTTAGCTTTTAGACCTTAGATGATAGCTTAACTAGCTTAATTTTTAGTTTAAAAAGTGCTTTGTAGGCTGTTTTTTAAGTATCTTTGGACCTAAATGATTTTTGTCCTTTAAGTTTTCCAGCTTATTACAATGCTTAAATTGAGTTTAGTTTTGCTTATTAAGGTTGGATTAAGGTCCGTGTAGCTTATTTTGTTTAAGTTTGAGCTTATTGAAGCTTTTTCTCAAAAAAACAGTTTAAGTGACAGATGCCTTAGCTTTTAAGTCAATTCTGTCACCTTAATTGTGCTTATTCAGCTTATGTAAATTGCTTAATATCTGTCTTAGGTGCTTATTAGACTTAGTTTTAGGCTTTTGATAGCTTATTGAGCTTGTGGCTAGCTTAACTGAGCTTGTGGCTTAACTTGGTTTTGGCTCAAAAAGCTGTTAAGCTTTTAAGCCAATCTGAGTTTTGTTTCAGCTTATTTCTGTGCTTATTTGTGGTTTTTATAAAAAGTGTTTTCACAAAAGTTGTTTAGTTTTGCTTAATTTAGCTTTTTCATAAAAAACTTTGGCAAAATAAAAATGTTGGTCGTATAGGGAAGTCCTAGGTTTGAACTCGGGACCTCAACCTTAACTGCCAAAACTTTAACACCACACTCCACTACCAACTGTCCTTGGGACTTTTTCGTTTATAATTTGTTATATTTAATATTTAACCCTTATTTCTAGTTTTTGGCTTATTTTCTTTTCAGCTTATTTAGCAGCTTATTAGCATAGCTTATTTCATGTTCTTATTTTTCTTAAATTAGTTATAGCTTAAAGTATTTTCAGTAATTTTCATGGATTTTTATAAAGTCGTTTACTATTTTTAATATTTTATTTAGATTAAAACCGTTTTTAATTCATAATAAATAAAATAAAAGTAAAAAAAATATAATTCTTTTTTCTAAAATTATTTTTAATCATTTAGGACCTTTAAAAATTAAATTTGATTTTGTAGGGTTAAAATTTGATAATTTAGGTTTTAAGTCGCGTTTTTTAGATTCCCGTTAACGTTTTTAGGTCCAATCTTTAATTGCTTTAATTGTTTACTTGCGTTTATTTGTTTTTGCATATTATTTGTAGAAATAGAATTCCAAATAAAAATTTTGATCATTCAATCACTCGATCACGAACTTAACCTCGATTTTCAATTCACGCCTCGTCGGGATACGACTCGGGAAGGTTTTGAATTTTACTTTGGATAAAAGTAATTTTCCTTCTTATAAAACCTTTTCACTTTTCCACTCTTACTATTATTTGATACTTCAGTTTTATATTATATATGTATTAAGTAGGTAATATATATATATATATACTACTATATATATTATATATATATATTATTATATAATCAAAAGTTATATCAAAATTTTTGGGCGCCGCTGACCGGGGATGACGTTATGTGTGGATTATCAAGTTTACGTTTGAAGATTAGTGATTTTGAAGACTCTTCCCCGTGAAGTTATTTTTTTTATTTGTGAATATATAAAATATCAAAAATACAAAAATATTTTATTTTCTTATTTTATTTGTGAATTTATTCTCTATTATAATAAACAATAAAAGTAATCACAAATACTTTTTCTAAAGTATTTAAAATACCAAAAATTATTAAACATACAACAAAAGAAACCGTGATGTCAATTGTCAAATCGGCTCACCTTTAGATTACAAACTATAAGAGAGGTATAAGGAGGGTTGATCCAACGAACATCGACCCGAAAGGAAAAGGTTTTTAAAACGCTTCGCGCTTACCCGATCCTCCACTTCTTTGTGCGTTATCTAGAGAGCTACCGTACGCCTTTGATTTATCAGTCCCAAAAATATTTTTCTTGTTTTAAAATACATTAAAAAAAAATTAAAAAAAATTCAAAAATACTCTTCTTAATCCGATTTGTTTAATTCTAATGTCGTCATACAACCGACATGGTTGTTTCAAGTGTGGAGGCCCGTTTGGCGGTTTATTTTGTCGACAGTGTACTTGTGTGTAGTGTAGAGGAAATTATATGGATGAAGTTTGTTCTATATGCTGTGTTAAAGCTGGAAATTCATTCGTCAATGATCCAAATCCGAATTCTTTCAATGATTCTCCAAACTTTTTCAACCACCTCACAACCCCATATGTATTCTTGTGAGTTATGTTGGAAATTGATGTCATTATGGTTACGATTGCCCCCACAAGTCTCCGCTTGTCTTATGAAGCCGGAACAACCGTGTTGCAATCAAAACTTTGACAATTATTTTTCAACAAACTTTACCAAGTTTTTCAAAACAATATCTTTGTTGTAGTCGCTGTTGTAGGGGTGCTCATGAGACTTTCAATGTACATTTGTTATTTATGAGCGGAAACTTGATACATTCAAAACTTAGATGATACGTTATTCACAAATTCACGCGTTTTACCTCAAACAAATATCGTTGTTGTGAAAAATGGTGGGGGTCTCATTAAGTTTTCAATGCACGATGAAATTCAAAACTTACTTTGAGCCTTAATCCTAGTTATTCCGGGTTTCTGACCAACCCGCAAGTATCCATCGATCAATCACTCTCAAGAAATGAGTATCAGATATGGAGGGGATTTTGATTAGCAGCAATATTTAGATGAAATGAAAAGTATGATTAATCAAATTCAGATCAAAGATTATCGTAATGAGAGAAAATGATATTCGTTATAGAAGGGAATGTGAAATTAAGATTGACGAGCTTAAGGAAAAATTCAATGGAATGAGTATTAAAGTTAATAAAAAGAAAGAGCTTCGGCAACTAGAACAGGCAGCTAATGTTAGTACTCATACCCCCGAGCCTTCGCGACGTTTCAATTCTATTTACTATGATGACGATGATGACGAGGAGAGTACTATTCCTTTGAATGAAATTATTTCTCAACTTCCTCAGTTTATTGCAATCACACCTGTCTTACCGACTATGGAGCCCGATGACTCTCTCATAATAGAGGATGAGCATCTTTACACTATTCCTGAAAAGGAATCGGACGAATTCATAAAGTCTAGTGTTGAGGACCTTGTTCCAATCCTAAGTGAGTCTGAGGATTTAGCCGAGGATTTAAAGTGAGTGTGATATGCCCTTTTGTGATGATTTTAAGACTTTTTCTAATCCTCTCATTGATTCTAACGACGATTTTACCTCTAGTGATGACGAGTCACTTTCGGATGAGGACGTTCTGGAAGAAAAATTCAAAATTTATCCGAACCCTCTTTTTAATGAAGAAATCATTTCTAATAAGATAGATCCGCATCACTTTAATGCAGAATATGATCTTATAGAATCGTTGCTTAATCGGGATACTTCGATAGTTTCTTCTCCTAAGTTTGATTCTCTTCTCGTGGAGTTCTCCGGTGAACTCGCTCATATCAATTTGATATTCACAGAATTGATTGAAGCCTGACTTGATCCAAAGGAAGAAATTCGTCTTGTTGAGAAATTGTTGTATGATAATTCATCTCCTCGACCTCTGAAAAAACTTAATTCTGAAAATTCTGATGCTGTAATCAAATCTTTCTCTCCATCTTCTATCCCCGTTGAGGATAGTGACTCTCTTATGGATGAGATTGATATATTTCTTACTCCGGATGACTCGATACCATCGGGTATTGAGAATGATGACTATGACTCGGAAGGGGATATTCTTTTTCTTGAAGAATTGCTTAGCAATGATTCCCATTCCCTTCCCGAAAATGAGTCATTTCATTTTGATCGTTATTATGATCCATCACCTCCTCGTCCTCCTGCGAAACCACCGGATGATGATGGAATTCACTTTGATATTGAGCCCAATACGGGGATTTTGACTGCTAAAGTGGTGGATGATATTTCTGAACATTATGTTCTTATGCCTAGTATTTTACCCACCCATCCCACCCGTTGTCCAGTGATTGACACTTTGCTTCCATTTTCATCCGAAAATGAGAACAAAGTTTTCAATTATGGTATTCTTGCTTCTAATGAGGAGAAATCTCCTCATCTCTTATCTCATCGGGGTTTTAAAGCTTACCAGATCATTTCTGATTTTTCTGAAAGCCCGATGATGATTTATGGAAGGGACAGTCCTATCTTGGATGTTCCATTTCTCCATTTCTATCCTCTTTGACCAGCTCAAGTATGGGGGATCGAGTCAAGCTTAGTGACTCATTAATAAACAAGCGCTTCGTGGATGGCAACCCATGCTTATCCTAATATATTTATAATAGTAGTTTAGTTGGAATATATGTGACGTGAGGACAGGTTGCCTCTTCCTTTATCATGGTTTGTGTTGTGTGTGGTATGTCAGATGCCCGGATTATGAAGACTCCCGTGCTCGTAGTTTTGTCCCTCGTTCACTCGAGCATCAATCCTTAGCATGATTATGGGAATCTAATATCCTAAATCTTATCGACTAACATTTATCTTTGAGCATACTTAATAAACAGTTTTAGATTTACGTAGAGACCTTTCTTAAAACATTGAGGACAATGTTCAGTTCTAGTATGAGGGGAATCTATCAATTTGATTGTGCATGCAGTCGTTGTTTTCACGTGATCCTGTTTTTACCACTAAAATTAAAAAAAATATATTATGATTTTATGCAAAAATTAAGAAAATTCCAAAAATAAAATAAGTGTTTTGTCACAATGTTTGACTTTCCTGCTGGGTAGAATAAGAATAAATTTTGATTCGATCGAGTGTGTTGAGCTCTTAGATTTCTCCCTTAACCATTATAAACTTGACTAAGCTAGTTTATTTGACTAAGCATTTGTGGTTCTTTTTATTAAAGATTTTAAATTTGCGAAGAACGAGAAATGATAGAGTTAATTATGAGTTAGATGCTAAATAAGGGTTAGTTGGAAATCTTAAGGGCTCATAAGTGTAGTTTGTGGCCTTTTCTCCCATAAGCTCCTAACCTGACTAATAGTACGTGCTCTTTTCGAAAACTAAACTTAAATCAACGTTTTTTTTAATGTAGTCGATAACAATAATTTATTTAGTCTTAGTTTAAATTTATACTTATATTTTCTAAATTTTTTTTTCTATATATCGTGGTAATATAAAGTGTAAAAAAATGAGGTAATAATAATAATAATAAAAACTGTGGGCTGATAAAAGTTTACTGCCTCTTGCCGGCTCACAACCGATGTGACAGTCTTCAAAAGAAGGCCCATAGTAAGAATAATAATTCGAGACTGATAAAAGTTTGCTGCATCTTGCCGGCTCACAACCGATGTTGCAGCCTTCAAAAAGGTCAAGAATTTCCTTCGTTTAAGGTGGAGATTAGAAGTATAATTATATTAATGTTAAGTATAATAT
>BQNB010010020.1:0-80369 GCA_026074375.1 Tanacetum coccineum
GTAAGAACACGTAGAGTCACATACTGGTAATAGACCAGAACTAGTATAAGCTACCTGGTTCACTATAACCTTGGCTCTGAATACCAATCTGTCACACCCCTAAACGGGGCCTGGACCGAATACATGTCCGGAGGCGTGACGTCATTGCATACATCCACAAGATCAAGCGAACAACCACTATATGGACGTTTGATCAAACATAACTCATTGCTTTGGATAAATTAAAATAAGTCTTACAATATTCTTGACATAAATGAAATAGTTTTAGTAGAAGCTTAAGAAAAATGCAGCGAAATCATAACATGTTTTTAAGACAACAAGTAACTAAGTTTAAAGATAAACATTCTTGAAAGACACCCAGCAATGCATGCAATATCAAATAGCACTTCAAGAACAATCCAGCTAAGCACCTGAGAAAACATGCTTAAAACAGTCAACATAAAGTTAGTGAATTCATAGGTTTGAATTGATGTAAGGTTGGACCACAAGATTTTAAAAATGATGTGACTATTATAACAGATACAATATCCCATGAAAAGTATTTACGTTGCGCTAAGCTTATGACACCGATGCTAAATTAGAAGATACATATAATATGCAAGTGATGATATTGCGCTACAGATGTCTGACCAAGACACCCTAAAGAAATCCCGACATGAAATATATCCGTTTGTTCATCGACACAGAACAAGTAAGTGCTTGCTTACCCGGATAGGGATAATTAGTCCCAAATAGATCTATTTATAACATTCGCGCTCACTTAACCAATCCTATTGGTGATAGGTAATTAACGGTTCATGATGGTTCGGGCATGATAGTGGTCTAATCGCTACTTAGGCAACACGTAAACAGAAAATGATAACTGAAAACACTTGTGTCCAAAGTTTAAAACAAGCAATGTTTCTCACCCCAAATTGTAAAACATTTATTCAAAACGGGTAAAAGTGAGGCTATGAACTCGCCTTAGAGTGATGGGCAAATGATAATCACGTAAGAGAAAGATGATACACAATCCTAGCCGTCACCTAAAGCAATGACGCGTCTTAGGACTAAGATATGATATATGAAACCAAAAGCGTAACGCTAATCAACAAGTACGCAACCATATGTGTTTGTGTCTTAGTTTGTTTAAGAAAACATGATCGAGTGAAAGTATGAGTTTACATTAAGTCCCGACGTTTACTCAAAAGTTACTATTTTAGGAAGCTTTCTATTTTAGGAAAGTTCTAAGTTTTAAGACGTTAATACCGTCTCCTATATTTTGATAAATCCATATTTCCAAAAATGCTTTATCAATACCTAAACGCCTAACTTTTACATCCTCCTCAACGACTTATCTCAAAAGTTACCTTTTTTAGAAGTCTTACGCTTTTATAACATTCGGCATTCCATGATTATCTTTATGACGTTTCTAATGTTTCCAATCATTACACTAATGTTTCTATATGTTTCGCCAATGTTTTAAAACCTCAAAAATCTCCGAAAGTGTTCGAAAACCTAATTTACTATTCACATCAGCAACCTCATTTATCATTTTTTTGAAAAGTGTTTCGAAATTCATTTCGCCATAACTTGGCCGTTTTAAATCCACTTTTAGTGTTCGATATATGAAAACCTATCTATTCGAAATAAGCTTTCCAAAAACTACCTTCTCGCCTAGAAAACATTTTTAAGTCTCCTAAAACCTCAAAACAAAGTCAGATCAGCAACCATACTTTTCGCAAACGCTACCATAAATCCATCCAAACTTCACAATAGTGCTTATTCTAACCTAATCTCATTCACTACAAAACCAATCAACAAAACCACTCTTAATGTAACTTAATCCCATCATCACTATTGTTGCAACACACAAATCAACTCATACTCACAACAAAAAACCTTTTGTAAATCAAAGAATCATAAAACAATACTAGTTTATGTTTTAACTTGTTTATTTTCAAAAACCACAAACACATAAGCCTCAACCTTACATAAGATCCATAAAGAAATCACAAGAGATGAAATAGAACACTTACAAGAACAAGATGAGTCAAGAAACACACAAGATCTAACCCAAAATCCTTAGATCTATAAACCCCAAATAATCTTGCAACCCCTTTTGAAATAGCAAAACCTTAACTCTTGAAATCTTTAGGAAACCTTGAAAACAATGATCAAACCCTTGTAACACCCTTAGATATGATTAGAAATGATATTGGAATGAATGAATCTTGATATAAATTAAAACTATGAAAAGTGTATGTGTATGCGTGTTTGCCGTGAGCAAGGAGATGAAAAGGGAAGAGAGAACCATTTTTGAGGCTATGAAATGAATGAGAACCCTAAGTTATATCACAAGGTATTTATAGAATGTTAAGTAGGGTTTAGGGGACTCAAGGCTTACACAAATAATGGAACCAAATGGCTAAGTGGCCAACACACATCAAGGGTGTGTGTGGCTTGGGTTCGGACGCAAGAGACCAAGGGGGGGGGGGGTTCAAGCTTAAACAACTAGCCATTTTAAATAAATGAGATACTTCCATTTGGTTTAGTAGAATTTTGGTCCTCCATAGATGCATGAGGACAAGAAGGTCTCTTTCACCACCTTGCATGCATAATACTTCCAAGAATTTAAAATTAAAGTATAAAGATTCTACTTGATTTAATTTAAGGCTTCATTCTTATTGTTTTGATGGTTTGGCCGTTCGAACTAGACAAGAGGGGTAGGGTGCTCACGAAATTTTGACTTCTAAACCCGACATGTACGATAACTAGAGATTACACGAAAAGATTACAGGTTTTTGGGGTTTCGTTTGATCAAAAACGCGAAAAACGTAAATAATACGCTAAACCGTAAAAATAAATATCAGGAGTGAACGTAAACTACGAAACACTTAGAAAAGATAAAATAATGCATATAATATCTAAACTAATCAAAATCAAAATCCGGAACGCATTCGATGACGTTTTTCAGATTTACGCGGGATAACCTCTCGGTTTTATGTTAAATTCAAACGTAACGGATAAAATTTAAAATAATGATCGAAATAGTTTAAAATATTAACCTGAATTTTACGGGGTGTGACATAAAAGTGGGTAATTTTCTTAGGATAAATGATGCTATAAAAGTAACATTATTTGATGTCATTAATTGATTTCACAAGCATCAACGGAAGTGGTGTGACCTGTTTCAGTTTGTTTTTTCATTTTCAAAGGAAAAATATTTTCATAAAAGTTTACATCTCTTGAAAAGAACATGTTTTTATTTTCTAAACTATACAGTTTATACCCCTTTTTTTATTTGAATATCCTACAAAGACACATTTTTTAGACCTTTTTGAAAACTTGTCATTATTGTTTAAAATAGTTGCAAAGCAGAGACAACCAAAGGATCTTAGATGGTCAATGTTTGGTTTTTTTCCAAACACCAACTCATAAGGAGACAAGCCTTTTAACAAAGAAGAGGGAAGTATATTGATAAGGTATGTTGTAGTGAGCACACATTCACTCCATAGGTAAAGAGGAATTCCCCTTGAAATAGAAGAGACCGAGCAACATTAAGAAGGTGTCTATGTTTCCTCTTCGCAACACCATTTTGCTGAGGAGTGTAAGCACAAGTTGTTTGGTGTAAGATTCCATGTTGTTTAAAAAATGTGTTCATGTTATTATTTTAAAAATTCAGTATCATTATCGCTTCTAAAAATCTTGACTATTTTGTTAAACTGATTTTTTAAGTAATTATAAAACTCAATGACATTTGATGTGACTTCATCTTTTCCCTTTAAGAGATATAACTATAGTTCTCTAGAATAATCATCCATAACAGTTAAGAAGTACTTGTACCCTTCCCTGCTTGTGATTTTGTATGGTCCCCAAACATCAAGGTGAACAGCATCTCCTAAATTAGTGGTTTTGTGTTCACTAATAGGGAATGGTTCTCTTGTCTGTTTGGCTTGATGACAGATGTCACAAGGATCAGAGTCACCATTACCTCTAATGTCAATTCTATCTTTTAAGGCATTTAAGACTTGGCCACATGGATGTCCAAGCCTATTGTGCCATAATGTGTTTGAATGACAAACCAAGTTGTTGCATTTTATAAAGGTTTCAGGTTTATTGAAATCAAGAAAGTACAAACCTCCATGTTGACTACCAGTCCCTAGAGTTTTCTTCATGTATAAGTCCTGAATGTAACATTTAAATTCATCAAATCCAATAAATAACTTGCTATCTCTAGCAAGTTTATGGACTGATAAGAGGTTGACAGTGTACTCTGGAACATAAAGCATGTCATAAAGAGTGATATTTTCACTTAATTTTAGGTTTCCAACTTTTTGATGAAAGCAATTGTTCCATTAGGGTGATCAATTTGAAGATTAAGATCAGATATATCAACCACATTTTCAAGTTTGTCTAAAGAGGTCACCATGTGTTGGTTGGCTCTAGAGTCAATGATCCAACCTTTGTCAGTCTTATAAACCTTGAAAAGGTTTTTGAGTTAGAGCAGTGCAAAGTACCTGCCATATTGGCATGAACATTGCTGTGAGGTTTTAAATTCAACATATTGATTAGTTGTTGAATCTGATCACCAGTAAGAGATGGAGCAGTAGAGGTAGGAGCTTCTGTTGTGTTGGTGGAGCTATTATTTGAGGAAAAGCTCCTTTGATTGTTATTGTTCCCATTATTAGCCCATTTCTTTTTTATATGTTCAGGATAACCAACAATTTTGTAACATTTTCTATGGTATGACTTATGAGACCACAATTGGGGTTGGTGCATACAAGATTAGGGTTTTTAGCACTTAAGTTCTTTTTGAAGTTATTGTTATTATGAACTTTTTCAGTAAAGACAGATGCCTGAGCTTTGTTGTTTCTAGAGGGTGATGAGGAGGAGCCTCTATGAGATTCTTCTTTGGAGATTATAGAGAAAGCATTCTTCACATCAGGGATAGGATCTCTCGTTAACAGACTACTTCTGATGGGTTGATACACATCATCAAGCCCCATGAGGAATTGCATTAACTTTATTAGATCATTGTGTGTTTTGAAAGCTTTTTGAGCAACACAAGAGCATGCAGGTAGTTTAGTGATGGCATCAAATTGCCTCCACAAACCATTAAGGGTATGATAGTAATCAGAGACAGAAGTCCCATTTTTCTTTAGTGAATTTATTTGATGGTGTAAATTGAAAGTTTCATATCCATTTAATTTGTCATACGTTTCTTTCAATTCATCCCAGACTTCTTTAGGACTAGTAAAAAAACATTGACCAAGATATAGATCTTGGGAGACGGACCCAAGAATCCAAGAAAGGACAACAGAATTGCATAAGTCCCATTGGTTGGCTAAGGACTTTTTAGTTGGTTTTTTACAAGTGCCATTTATAAATCTAATTTTCTTTTTTGTTTGCAAAGCAAGAGTCATAGCACAATTCCATATGTTGTAATTTTATGTTCCTTTTAGTTGTATACTTATGAAATTGGTAATACTTGAGTCATTGGGATAAAGATAAAGCTCATCCCCGTAAATTAGCTTACTTGCTTCACTCATATTAGAAATAACACCACCAGAACCACAAGGATTATCACCCTCAACCATGAGAGCAGATTTCGAATTAAAGATATAAAACCACAGATAAGAAAACAAACTTATAGCTTTGATTAAAGATAAGATGAAGCAAACTGATGATTAACTTTTTTTTAGTTATATATTTTTTAATATTTTTATTTAAGATATGAATAAGCACATAAGTAGATATTATTATACTACAAAAATTACCAGGAAAACAAATAGGTAGCAATAATTAAAAAAATAAAAGATTGTCATGATCATACCAAGATCAGGTGAGTGTGAGACTAGAACTATAACGCAGCGGAATAGGGATTGGAAGGATAGCCTGGTCGTGTCACCGTTAATTGAATCGTCGATCAAAAACCCTAAAACCTTAAGGTTTAGGTTGAAAAACCCATTTCAGATCTTATCACACCAAACCTAATCTTGAATCAAATCAAGAACGCCCAGATTTAATATCAAGAAGCTCAATTTGAATTTTTAATTCACGGATCAGGATGTCTTCCTTAGGGCCTATATTACGAGGCCAACTACGGATGTGGTTTTTTAAGACTTGCAATTTACATTTCAAGTTGATGGATGGGTGTTGTGTATGTATTTGTGGATGGTCGGAGTTGATGTTATGCCAAGAATTAGAAACGACATCTGGGAAGTCTTTGTTTGAGAGCCACGAGTTAAAAAATTTGAAGGGTATTGGTCCATAGTCTGAAAATTGAGTTTTGAGAATAATGGGGCAATGGTCCAAAAGTTCACATGGGAGAGCTAAAAGGTTAGCATTCGGCCATGAAGAGATAAAGTGGTGGGTATAAAAGATTCGGTTAAGTTTACTTAGTTTAGTACCCCATATGTTCATTCTTGTAAATTTTTTACCACCCATTAGAAGTTCTAAAAGACTAGAGTCATTAATAAACCCATTGAATCTAAGAGCTCCCGATCTAGAAAAGTTGCAACCCATTCTTTCTGTTTCACATCGAACCTTATTGAAGTCACCAAGAACAATGGACATATCATGAAAGTTCTAGATTAGGTCGGTAAGCCTATTCCAAAGAGTTGTTTTGCTGTTACTATCATAAAGTGCATACACTATAATCATTAAGCAAGCAATCCTATCCTTTAACCATTCACCATAGATAGCAAGGAAGCCATCTTCACTATCAATAATTTTTTGTCTTTTGAACATCGACAATGTAACACCCCCTTATTTGACATATAGCACTGGAAGCTAATTTGGAGTATTACTTCATGAATCAATAGTCATAATCATAGAAAACGACTCAAAAGAGACATTTTAGAAAATTTAGTTATCATTCAATAATATATCAGAGTTTTAAAAAAGAGGTCCTAAAGTACATTGAAAACATAAAAGTTAAATGACAACAAGTTTGGACGTCCTCAAGTCCAATGCCACTCCGTGTCATAGGTTGCTTAATTACCTGAGATAAACATGCTAAAAAGGTCAACACAATGGTTGAGTGAAATTCACAGTGTTTGAAATGTAATAGTTGAATACAAGTCAATGTAATAGTAATAATTGCAACGAATACAATTATCATGGTAAACAATATTATATTATTGCACTAAGCTCATGACATCGAAACCTTAAGATATTCACAACGTTTTTTATTTTTGGGGGCTCCCCCCAGCGGGTGCTTTGCCACACTCATCCCGGTCAGGAGGCGTTGTTGGGGGGGGAGTTGGAGTTGGGGAAGTAGTAGGGTGGGTGCTGGGGGAGTTCAGACTTGGAGTGGGGACGCAGCGTGGATATACCGGGTGTCGGGGGGACGTGGTGGGGGGAGCTGGGGAGGAGCGGAGTGGGGATGAGTCCTCCCCCCCCCCCCGGGTGTGCGGGTAGGCTGTTGAGTGGGGAGGAGTGCTCAGGACTTTGGGGGCGAGTCAGAGGGAGTGGGGGGAGTCGGGCGAGGGGTGTCTTAGGTTGTGAGCTTGTAGTGTAGCAGGGAGCGGAGAATGCGACGTAAGTTTTCGAGGGGGGATGATTCATATCTCGAGTTGGTGCGAGGGGGAGGGAGTTGGGGTGAGGGGTGGTGAGAGTCCTGGAGGTGTGTATCAGGGTGAGATTTGGAGTCAATTTATTAATTTCCTTCTAATGAAATGAGTCCCGTATCTTTCTTATGGTAGTACGTTGTTTTCTAAACTCGATAGGGGAAGTATCTAGTCCCAATAATTCTATTTCACTGCTTTCGGCTTTACATTCGATCATAAGTAAAGTAACTTATTCGGTTCATGATAGTGGGGCATATATGGCACTAAATGGAAAGGTACCTTATGTGCGCAATAAGTTAATCAGTGCTAGCTGTGTACAGTGTTGAAAATACTTATAATCATGGTTTTATAGCCATGTATTCTCCCCACGAGATTTAGAAAACATGTAAAGGTGGGTTATGAACTCACCTTGATAAGGTAAGTTAATTGGATTTGATCAATTTTAATTTCAAATGGTGAGTAAACAACCTAGTCACGCAATCCTGGAGGTAATACGCTAAAGTTTAGTTTGATCTATTTAAAACTTTATTTCATAAAGTTTAACAGTAATTTTTCCTGCATTTGGTGTATTAACTTGATGAAAACATCGTATCACTGTTCGGGCATACAAATCCAGAGGTATTGTTTGAGTAAACGTTTGAGGAGCTAGGACACTTTAAATCGTTAAAATCCAGCAACTCGTCAAAAAGATCTACCCATATGTAAAAAAACCCTCACATCGTATTTCCCCTAGTTAATGTGATACCGTTCATAGTTTAAAAGTAAGATTTTATCTTGTTAAAGTTTCTTCAAAAGCTTGGAAGATGATAATTAATGTTTAATATATAAACATATTTGATTTGTAATGTTCTGATCGACCGCACACGTTTATAGATAACAACAAATGTGGTCGGGCTTTAATCAAAATCGTAAGCAGTCTCTAATAATGTTTTTTGAAAATTATATCTTGTTTATAATTATTATAAATATATTTACATTACTTTTTCTTACCCTTGAGAATCTTAGAAATGACAAATATATACCTTTGGGTATTTATTAATTTACAAATTTTAATATATTTACAAAATTAACCCTTTAATTATATTTTTAAAACATTAAACCTTTAACTTTAAAGAATGGAAAAACAAACCCCTAAAGTTTAACTTTAGAATAATTACATTTTTGGCCCAAAAGTTATAAAGTTTCATACTTTACAATATATACCCCTAAGCATGAAACCTTTTGCGAAACAAGTCCAAAAACCATAATATTGATATTTTTGATTTAAAAATGGATTTGAAGCTTATAGCTTATTACTATAAGCTAAAATAAGTAATTGTACGAGCTTATAGCTTATCAAAAGAGCTAATAGCTTAAAAATCCAAAACGGGTTCGTTTGGTTTTGAAATCTTAACTCGATGGGTTAGGGCTTTTAGGATTAACTTTAATGATTATAAAAGTGACATATGAGCTTATAGAAATAGCTTATTACAACAGCTTTTAGCTTATAGCTTATTAGATACATGAAAAGAGCTTTTTAGGGCTTTTAGAGTGCGTTTGGTTTAGGAAAACTAAATGAGTAAGCTTTTGGGTTTAAGGGCTGATTTCATGAGATCATAAGGATGTATAAGAGCTGATATATAATCTAACACAATACAAGAGCTTATTGAATGAGTGAAAAAGGCTTACTAGTACACAAATTGATGAAATGGGTCAAAATGAGCAATTTATAACCCGAAGACATTATGAGATGAATCAAGAGCTTCTTTCTTCTTAACCTTAGCTTCTAAATAGCTTATACTTTCCTTTCTTCTCTTCTATGGCTTGGTTAGATCATGATTTTGAAGATTGTGTTTGATTTTTATGATGAGTTATAGAGGGTGCATATTTTGGCTTTATATAAGGGTAAAGGAAAGAGTGGTGCCTAAGTTTACTTGGTGTGGTGGCCAAGGACTAGCTAACATGACTAAGGAGGGCTAGTAGTAACTAATGGAAGCTAGGAAAGTAGTATGGTGAGGTGTAAGGTGGTGAGGGGGGCACGGCTAACCAAGGAGGTGACAAGGTTTTGCTTGGAGTCCAAGGTGGTGATGGAGGTGGTAGGGTGGTTGCTTGATGGTGACAAGTAGGTGACAAGTAGGTTAAAGGAGGCTAGCAAGGTGGTGTGTCATGGTGGTGAGTGATAGCTTGCTTAGAATTTGGTTTAGAAGTAGTTTAGGAGGTGAGGGGTTCATTAGGGTTTTGGGTTAGGGTTTTGGATTTTGGATGAGCTATGGGCTGAAATGGAGGGTAACTATAGTTCATATGTTGTGCATTGGAATGTTGTAAGTTGTGTTTAAAAGGTGGTACAAAATGCCTTAGAAAAATTGAGGGAAAATGAGCTAGTTTGAATTCTATGGTTTGTCAGATTGTACTATGAGCTCAAATGAGTTGTACTAGGGTTTAGGAGGGAATTATATTCAAGTATTATACATAGATAACTTGTACACTTATCTTATAAGCTTGTACATTTATTTTATATGTAAACATTACATATTGTTAGGGTTTTGATATAAACGTTTAACGTTTAAAGTCTGTTTTGCATTAAATGTTATGAAAGGTATGTTAAATAGATAACGTATGGTAAAATGGTGATTAAAACATATTGCTTGACATATTATAACGTTTACTTGCTATAAACGTTGATGAAATTGGCATTGGTAGGTTGCGTGAGCTCGTTTACTTTGATTATGTAAGTTACGTTACATAATGGGTGGAATAAAGCAAAAATCTTTCCATGAAAATGGTTGCATCTAATTTAATAGATGGAAATTACATTGCATCTAAATTAATAGATGGATAATTACATAGAGGAAAATTATGGGTTGTTATAATCCCCCAACCTTAAAAGAAATCTCTTCCTGAGATTTAGTTGGATGTTGGAGTGATGTTTGAAAACAGATGTGGATACTTGGCACGAATTTGATCTTCTCGTTCCCACGTAAATTCTGGTCCTCTTTTAGAGTTCCATCTTACTTTGACTATAGGGATACGACTTTATCTTAGTTGCTTGACTTCTTAATCCATAATTTCTATTGGTTCTTCGACAAAATTGAGTTTGTCATCGAGCCAAAGCTCTTTCATTGGAATGATAAGGGATTCGTCAGATAGACATTTCTTTAAATTAGAAACGTGGAAAGTATTGTGGACCTTACTGAGTTCTTCAGGAAGCTCAAGTTTGTATGCCACTGGGCTGACCCTTTTAAGGATCTTAAATTGTCCAACGTACCAGGGGTTAAGCTTTCCTCGCTTTCCGAATCAGATGACACCTTTCCGAGGTGACACTTTTATCATAACATGATCTCCAACTTGGAACCAAAGGCTTTCGCCTTACATTGGCATAACTCCTTTGCCGGTCTCTTGCAGCTTGCAAGCGTTGTCGAATTTGCACTATCTTTTCAGTGGTTTCATGAATTATCTCTGGTCCTGTAAGTTGAACATCTCCAACTTCGGCCCAGCAGACAGGTAATCGACACTTTCGACCATAAAGTGCCTCGAATGGTGTTGCCTTAATACTGGCATGGTAACTATTATTGTAAGAAAATTCTACCAGTGGTAAGTGTATCTCCCATCCATTTCCAAAATCTATAACACAAGCTCGAAGCATATCTTTGAGTGTTTGGATGGTTCTTTCACTTTGTCCATTAGTCTCGGGATGATATGTCGTACTCATGTCTAATTGAGTACCCAAAGCAATCTGCATTGACTGCCAGAATCTGGATGTGAAATGACTGTCACGATCCGAGATGATGGATATCGGCACTCCATGCCGTGAAACAATCTCCTTTATATACAACCTTGTAAGGGTTTTCATACTATCTGTCTCTCTGGTAGGGATGAAATATGCTGATTTGGTAAGGCGATCTACAATGACCCAAATTGTGTCATGTCCGTTTGATGTTTTGGGTAGTTTTGTAACGAAGTACATCGTTATTCTTTCCCATTTCCATGTAGGAATCTCTGGTTATATCAGTAAGCTGGATGGTTTTTGACATTCTACTTTAACTCTAGAGCATGTTAAACACTTGCCAACATACTCAGCGATGATCGCCTTCATGTTAGGCCACCAATAGAGCTTCTTTAGATCCTGATACATCTTGTCAGAACCTGGGTGAATGGAATACTTTGATTTATGGGATTCATGCATGATTAAGTCCTTCAAATTACCAAAGAGTGGTAACCAACTTCGATTCTTGATACATCGAGTTCCATCAGGACGTACTTCAAATGCTTTGTCCATTCCTCATAGATTTTCAGCTTCGATGTTCTCTTCTTTGATCGCCTCAATTTGGGCTTCGAGAATTTGTGATGGTAATTTTGGGTGAAGGTTCATGACTAATGCTGTAACTCGGAGTGGTTTGATTCGTTCCTTCCGGCTTAAGGCATCTGCTACAACATTTGCCTTTCCAGGATGGTAGTGAATCTCACAATCGTAATCTGCGAGCAATTCTAACCAACGGCGTTGTCTCATGTTCAATTCTTTCTGATCAAGGATATGCTAAAGACTTTTATGATCAGTGAACACAATACACATTGTGCCATACATATAGTGTCTCCAAATTTTAAAAGCAAACACAACTGCTCCTAATTCGAGGTCGTGTGTTGTATAGTTCTCTTTATGAGGCTTGAGTTGTCAGGATGCATATGCAATAACTTTTTCTTTTTGCATTAACACCGCTCCCAGGCCTTGATGTGATGCATCACAGTAAATGACAAAATCGTTATTTCCTTCTGGTAATGCTAAGACTGGAGCTTCACATAGCTTTTATTTTAGCAGTTGGAAGGTTGATTCTTGGTTTTCTCCCCAGATATACTTCTTGTTTTTTTGGGTTAATTTAGTCAAAGACTTTGCAATCTTCAAAAAACCTTCGATAAATCTCTGATAGTAGCCGACGAGTCCTAAAATTGGCGTACTTCGGTGGGTGTAGTAGGAGATGCCCAATTCTTAACTGCTTCAATCTTGGCGGGGTCAACGTGAATTCCTTGACTATCAATTACGTGCCCAAGAAACTGCACGATATTGATCCAGAAATCACACTTGGAGAACTTGGCATAAAATTTATCCTTTCTGATTAATTCTAAAATTATTCTCAGGTGATTTGCATGTTCTTCTTTGTTACGAGAGTAGATGAGAATATCATCAATGAACACTATCATAAATTTATCCAAGTATGGTTTACACACACAGTTCATGAGATCCATGAACACCGCAGGCGCGTTAGTTAAACCAAATGGCATTACTTGGAATTCATAGTGTCCGTACCTTGTTCAAAAAGCAGTCTTGGGAATATCTTCATCCTTGACTCTCAGTTGATGATAGCTTGATCTTAAGTCGATTTTTGAGTAAACACTCGAACCTTAAAGTTGGTCAAATAAATCATCAATCTTGGGTAATGGGTAACGATTCTTTACAGTGAGTTACCTTCTGAAAGATCCGTCTTTCTTTTTAACAAATAAGACAGGAGCTCCCCAAGGTGAAGTACTTGGTCGGATAAAACCTCGGTCTGCTAACTCTTGTAGTTGGTTAAATAGTTCCTGCATTTCTAAAGGAGCTAGTCTGTAGGGTGCTTGGGCTACTGGCGCCGCTCTTGTAATTAAATAGATTTGGAATTCTACTTGGCGAACTGGAGGAAGGCCAGGTAGATCTTTAGGAAAAACTTCTAGAAATTCTCTGACTACCGGTATATCTTCTAGTCGTTTTTCATCTGACTTCTTTTCCATTACTTAGGCTATGAAAACTTAACATCCCCTGGATATATACCTTTCGGTTTTTATACAGGATATGAGGTTTAGTCGGGTTTTACTTTGATCAACTCGGATGATCAAAGTTTCACTGTCGATGGGGATGTGGACGACTTTCTCGTCACAGATAATTCTAGCATGATACTTGGATAACCAATCCATACCAATGACGATGTCAAAACTACCGAGTTTAATCGGCATGAGATCAATTTCGAAAGGTTGGTTTAACAAGATCAGGGTGCAACCCTAGATAACGTTATTAGTGCCTACTAGGTTTCCATCAGCCATTTCAATGTCATAGGTAGTATCTAGTATAATTGGTGGGATATTAAGCATTAAAGCAAGAGATATGGATATAAAACTTTTATCGGCTCCTGAATCAAATAATACTCTAGCTAAATGTTGGTTTAGAAGGAACGTACCCGTGACTACGTTTGGGTCTTGGTGAGCGTTCCTGTCCCTCAGCAAGTATGCTCTTCCATAGGCACTGTTGTTTGCCTTTGGGCACTGGTTTCTGTAATGCCTTTTCTCTCCGTAGGCATGACAAGTTACTGACACTGGTTGTAGGTTGCTTCTAGTGGCTGGCCCTTTGTTTTTGCAGTTCCTGGTCAGATGACCCACCTTGTTGCAAGTCTGACACTTGACAGTGCAAGGTCTTATGTGATGCGGGGTACATTTCTTATACAGGGGAAGGCTTTCAGTATACCTATTATTTTCAGTTGGGGTGGCAGCATAAGCCCTAACAGTTTCTTGCCTTCTATTCTGTTGTTGTTAGTGATCATTGTTGCGGTTGCTATTGTTGTTACGGTTATTCTGGTAGTTGTTGTTGTTGGTGAAGCTTATTCTATCATCAAACTTTCGTTTGTGATCATTAGTTCCTTACACAGAATTGTGCTTTATTACCTTATCCATAAACCTTTGAGTTATGGTAATGGCTTCCTCTAAAGTTTGAGTCTTTGAGGCGGTAACATTTCCTTCAATACTTCTGGGTAATCCCCCGATGAAGACTTCCATGAGTTTTTTAGAATTTGGCACTATAGTTGGGCATAAAACTGTCAATTCCTATAATCTTCTAACGTAAGTCTTTAGATCATTTCATTTTACACTCAGATTATAAAATTCATCTTCCATTTTCTTGATCTCAGTTCGGGGACAATACTTCTTTATTAAGAGCGTTTTAAATTTGGACTAGGTGATCTTTTAAGCTTCATCTATACCAATAGGCTGGGAGAATGAATTCCACCAGGACAAAGCTTCTTCAGTTAGAGTACCAGTAGTAAATTTCACTTTGCAGTCCTCGGTATAGTTGCTATGGGAAAATACCGATTCAGTTCGTTCAAACCAGCGGATGAGGCCAACAGCGCCTTCCGTACCTTTGAAATTGAAAGGTTAGCAGCTCATAAACTCTTTGTAGCTACATTTTCTTGCTATAGGAGTTTCTTCTTGTTGGGTGTTCCTATTGGTATTGTTAGTATTTGCCATGGTAGCAGCTTGTGCTTCTAAAGCTGCAGAAACAGTATCAGTAACTAGTTTCTTGATGGCGGCCTGAGTCATGGCTGGTGCTGCAGATGTTGATGTCCTCTTAGGAGCCATTCTATCAACATTTACAAGACAACACAAAATAAGAATGATATCACAAGTAATTGTCAAAATTTTCATATATAGTGATATTGAATTTATTTGACATATCATTGTATGAATTCATATTTTGATACAAGTTCTAACAAAGAAATACCATATCAAAGGATGTGTATTACTTTGCAGATACCACAAAAATTTTTGGAATCTAGGATTTTCAGAGATGGACACTTTAATAAGCATCTGGCTCATTAGGTTTCTCGAGGACTGGTTCGCTTTCCAATGGTTTCATACTGTGACCACTTAGATAACTTATCTGGAAGTCTTAGATTCCAAAAAAATTTATGCTCAATATCTTGATCATTAATCATATCCATAATATCTAGGTACAAAGATTTGAGAAAACCAGATGGTAAGAGAACCATAGTAATCCCGGATAAAGATATGAGTCATCACACTACAGAATATAGGATAGACAACCACAATATACATAAATCGGTATCTTAAAACAGCGAGGTATAATGGAATCACCACTGTATTAAGTCATAAACAACTTGTCTACATATTTTACATAGTCAAAATTTGACAAGTGTCATTATTTATGCCACACATCCAGTGGTTGGATTCTAAACAAAAGCTGTAAATGACAAGGATCTACTCTAGTAGTCTGGTGGTCCTCCCTTGTAGTTCTTGAGCTTATGGATCTTGTCCAGAAGACTCTTCATATCTGATCGGTGACGAACCTGGATATCCTCGATGATCATCTCCAGAGTAGAAATCCTGACGCGAGCAAGAACAATCTCGTCATCATGCTTTATCTGCTCTCTCTGAAATCCAGAAATCTGGGTACGAGCTTCTTGAAGTTCGATTTCTAGTTGGTCAAAATCTCGCTGTATGATTACTCAACCATTACCAAGACCTTCTATCTTATCTTCCATGTGCTTAATGCGCTTAAGAGGGAGCTCATCTAAGTGATTCAAAATAGTCTTGATCTATTCCTCATAGCGTGCGTAAGACGTGTCTAGAGCGCCATGATAATTCTCTCCAATCTCAAATACATAAGGCGGAGCAAAAGGATTAATAGAGGAAGATGATAGGAAATGGTCTCATTTTTGAGGTGGCAAAATCTCCTCGGGAAAAAAGAAATCTTGAGGATTAAACATTGGTGATAGTGGTAACACTAGAGATGGAGGCATAATAGTTGGTGGAGTAATAGGAGCTTGTGGTGGTGGAATAGGTGATTCATTACTAGTAGCATTATATGCTTGCATGACCTTCATATAAAGATCATCGTGAAAAGGTGAGATGGCTAGTGAGGCCAAAATATCCTTAGATAGATCCTTTGAAGGGTCTGAAAAAAGTGTTTCCCGATAAAGCTGGGGAATAGTTCGGTGAAGCCGAGGTATAGTCAGGAGTAGTTGTAGAGGAAAAATCATCCTCAACATTGGATTCAGATGGGACAATAACATGGTAGATATAGTCAGAAGTAGACATAATTCTGTAACAACCCAGTGGAAATAACATAAGTTATTTATATAATAGTTATGTATCTTTACATACTATTTAGGAAATGTAGTGGCACGGAGGACTTTCTTGGATGGAAAATAGTTATAG
This sequence comes from Tanacetum coccineum, assembly GCA_026074375.1. NCBI lineage: Eukaryota > Viridiplantae > Streptophyta > Magnoliopsida > Asterales > Asteraceae > Tanacetum > Tanacetum coccineum. The sequence goes on from BQNB010010020.1 coordinate 16,503, forward strand.
TTTAGGTTTTAACCTTGTTCTCTATAACCGAGGCTCTTGATACCAATCTGTAACACCCCCTTATTTGACATATAGCAGCGGAAGCTAATTTGGGGTATTACTTCATGAATCAACAGTCATAATCATAGAAAAAGACTCAAAAGAGACGTTTTGGAAAATTTAGTTATCATTCAACAATATATCTGAGTTTTATAAAAGAGGTCTCAAAGTACATTGAAAACATAAAAGTTGAATGATAACAAGTTTGGACGTCCTTAAGTCCAATGTCACTCCGTTCCATAGGTTTCTCAATTACCTGAGATAAACATGCTAAAAAGGTCAACACAACGGTTGAGTGAAATTCATAGTGTTTGAAATGTAATAGTTGAATACAAGTCAATGTAATAGTAATAATTGCAACGAATATAATTATCATGGTAAACAATATTATATTATTGCATTAAGCTCATGACACTGAAATCTTAAGATATTCACAAGTTATTGCCCCAGCGGGTGCTTTGCCAAACACCCGGAGTTCCTCAAATGAAATGCGTCCGTATGGTAGTACGTTGTTATCTACCCAGACGAGGAAGTTCAGTCCCAATAGATCTATTCACGGCATTCGCGCTTACTTCGCAAAGTAATTAACGGTTCATGATAGTGGGGCCTTATGGCAAATGGACGTACTTAGGCAATAATAAATTAGGATAACATACAGTTGAAAATACCTGTATTCATGGTTTATAGCATGTATCTCCCCACGGGATTTAAAAAACATGTAAAGGTGGGATTATGAACTCACCTTGATAAGGTAGTTAATTGATTTGAAATTTAATTCAAATGGGAGTAAACAACCTCGTCACGCAACCTGGAGTAATACGTCAAGTCTTAGTTTGATTGTTTTAAAACTTTATTTCATAAAGTTTAACGTAAATATTCATTTGGTTTATTAACTTGTGAAAACATCGTATCACTGTTCGAGCTATCATAATCCAGAGGTCATGTAGTAAACGTTTGAGGAGCTAGGACACTTTAAATTGTAAATCCAGCAACTCGTCAAAACGTCTACCCAAATGAAAACCCCTCACATGAAATTCCCTAGTAATGTGATACGTTATAGTTTAAAAGATAAGATTTTATCTTTTTAAGTTTCTTCAAAAGCTAGAAGATGATAAATTATGTTAAATATATAACATGATTGATTTGTAATGTTTCGATCGACGAATGATAACGACAAATGTGTCGGGCTTTAATAAAATCGAGTCTTATAATATTTAAATATATTTTTATAATTACTATAAAAATATTATATTTTATACCCTTGAGAATATGAAAATGACAATATATACCCTTGGTATATATTAATTTACAAATTTAACCCTTTACTTTATATCTTTAAACATTTAAACCTTTAATTTAGAAAATTGGCAAAACAGCCCCTTGTGGTTTAAACTTTGGAATAATGACATTTTTGGCACAAAAGTTATTAAATTTCAATATTTTACAATATATACCCCTAAGCATGAAACCTTTTGCGAAACAAGTTCAAAAACCATAATATTGATATTTTTGATTTAAAAATGGATTTGAAGCTTACAGCTTATTACTATAAGCTAAAATAAGTAACTTTTACGAGCTTATAGCTTATTAGCTTAAAAATCCAAAACGGGTTTGTTTGGTTTTGAAATCTTAACTCGATGGGTTAGGGATTTTAGGTTTTAATGATTATAAAAGTGACATAGCTTATTAAAACAGCTTATAGCTTATAGCTTATTAGATACACAAAAAGAGCTTTTTAGGGCTTTTAGAGTGCGTTTGGTTTAAAAAAACCAAATGAGTAAGCTTTAAGGTTTAAGGGCTGATTTCATGAGATCATAAGGATGTATAAGAGCTGATATATAATCTAAAACAATGCAAGAGCTTATTGAACGAGTGAAAAAGGCTTACTAGTACACGAGTTGATGAAATGGGTCGAAATGAGCAATTTATAACTTGAAGACTTTATGAGATGAATCAAGAGCTTCTTTCTTCTTAACCTTGGCTTCTAAATAGCTTATACTTTCCTTTCTTCTCTTCTATGGCTTGGTTAGATCATGATTTTAAAGATTGTGTTTGATTTTTATGATGAGTTATGAAGGGTGCATGTTTCAGCTTTATATAGGGGTAAAAGAGAGAGTGGTGCCCAAGTTTGCTTGGTGTGGTGGCCAAGGACTAGATAACATGACTAAAGAGGGCTAGTAGTGACTAATGGAAGCTAGGAAAGTAGTATGGTGAGGTGTAAGGTGGTGAGGGGGCACGACTAATCAAGGAGGTGACAAGGTTTTGCTTGGAGTCCAAGGTGGTGATGGAGGTGGTAGAGTGGTTGCTTGGTGGTGACAAGTAGGTGACAAATAGGTGAAAGTTGGCTAGCAAGGTGGTGTGTCATGGTGGTGAGTGCTAGCTTGCTTAGAATTAGGTTTAAAAGTGGTTTAGGGGGTGACGGCTTCATTAGGGTTTCGGGTTAGGGTTTTGGATTTTGGATGAGCTATGGGCTTAAATGGAGGGTAACTATAGTTCATATGTTGTGCATTGGAGTGTTGTAAGTTGTGTTTAAAAGGTGGTACGAAATGCCTTAGAAAAATTGAGGGAAAATGAGCTAGTTTGAATTCTATGCTTTGTCGGATTGTACAATGAGCTCAAATGAGTTGTACTAGGGTTTAGGAGGGAATTATATTCAAATATTATACATAGATAACTTGTACACTTGTCTTATAAGCTTGTACATTTATTTTATATGTAAACATTACATATAGTTAGGGTTTTGATATAAACGTTTAACGTTTAAAGTCCGTTTTGCATTAAATGTTATGAAAGGTATGTTAAATAGATAACATATGGTAAAATGGTGATTAAAACATAGGGTAAAGGCCATAAATGACTAACTTACTTATCCCAATTTACTGTTGTTCCTAGTCAACTCTATAAAGGTACACACAAACATGTATACATTCAAATTTTTAACAAAATGAATAACTTTCGGTTATATTTCTAACGATCGTTATTTTATTATTGCATCGTTAGTCCTTTATATACTATATTTATTTTTTAGATCTGACCCGTCCAAAACGACCCTCTATATCACATTTTCACGACTCGGGTTCTAAAGAGATTTTATGCGAAACAACGTTTCGGCCAAGGACTAGATAACATTTTTTTTAACGTCAATTTGATTAACAACCAGCAAACGGCTAGGGGCAAAGAAAAACAATTATACATGGATTTAAAGAGTGTTATAAGGATTATCAAACCACTCAATCCAATTGTTGAAAATATTCTTATGCCTATTAGTAACCCAATTAAAAAAAAAGGCTTAATGTCATTGAAGAGGAGATCTAGATTTCGTCTTTTAGGAGCAAAAGCGAACTCATTTCTATATCGCCAAAGAAACCAAAGTGTTGTTGAGGGTAGAAAGAGGAGGAGGGAGGCTAACTTTGTCCACAAGGTTGATTGCTTCAAGAAGGCTCAGGTCGTTTACGTTGTAAACATTCCACCAAAGCAAGATATCTTTCCAAATCTTCCTAGCAAGATTACAATGAACGAAGATGTGTTCTTGAGTTTCAACATCTTCGTCACAAATTGAGCATCTTACTGAATTTAAGTCGATTACAATGGGAATAAGGCAACATATATAAGTACTTAGAATAAGAAAATTGTGAAAATAGAGAACCGATAGAATCACATGATCAATCTATATAAGCAATAGGGTAAAAGCCATAAATACTCTACGTACTTACAACTATAACTCATTATACTCTACTAATTCTTAAATAAGTCATTTAACCGTATGTCACGTCAGCAATTTTACTTGCTACTTGTACTTTTTTTATGTTTAACCGGTAACTTGTAGTCAACACGTTTATCCTTTGACTTTTTTGGGTAAAAGCCATAAATACTCCATGTACCGGCCTGTTTAACTCATTATGCTCTACCAATTTAAAAAAAATATTCGAAAAGAATATTTTAAAAAAATATTCGAAAAAAATATTTCTACTTCGAAAAAATTTATATAAGTTTTATACTTCGAAGTATATTTTTTTCGAAGTATAAATACTTCGAAAAGTTTTTTAAAAATTTTTATAAAATAAAATTTTATACTTCGAAATAAAAAATTTATACTTCGAAATTTTTTTTTATTTCGAAGTATAAAAAAAAGAAGTATACATTTTTTTATTTAGAAGTATAAAATTTTTCGAAGTTTATAAAATTTTATAAAAAAATTTCGAAGTATAAAAAAAATTTAAATTTTTTTTATTTCGAAGTATAAAATTTTTTTTTTTATAAAAAGTTTAAAAATTTTTATAAAAAAAAGAATTTTTAGTGAGTTGGGTGAGGGTGTGGTTTATTTTTTTTTTTTGTCAAAAATACAAAAAAAAGAGGGTTTATTTATTTTTTAGGGTAAAAGCCATAAATACCTTATGTACTCACATTTATAACTCATTATACTCCATTATGAAATAGTGACATGGCAAGGTAACCGGTTATTGCGGGTTTCATAGTGTATAATGAGTTGTTTACGAATTCGTAGAGTATAATGAGTTAAACACGCGAGTACATGGAGTATTTATGGCTTTTACCCTAATTGTTAAGGATATCATCGAAAAATATCACAACATGAAAAAAGAAAATCTAATAAATACAAATTGCCGAGACCAAAGCATATTTGAACGTCTGATTTGGGATAATCTATTCAATGATCTATATCATAATGATCATGTATATAAAGCATATGGTATCACACAGTGCTACATGATAGAATTACATGAACAAATACACGTATATCAATCCAATTTTAGGTCGCCACACATAGTTATTTGTAGGAGAAGACGTCTTATTAATCACAATTAAAACAACATTTATCATCACATTATAAAGTACATATATAGTTGCACGTAGTGGGAGAGTTTATTCAAGTGTGGAGCTTGAGTAATTTATGGTCCATTCGTCCAAAGACGTTTGCGATATTCTGCAAGTGCCAGTAGTGTAAAGTTATTCCTGTACCGCGGATAATGTAGCATGCAGTTCTTCAAGGAGGCTCCGGTAAATTCCTGTATATAAATGTCGGTTGATTACACAAATAAGTGATTCGCCAATATGGCACATATATATATAGCTCTAAACTGACCTATTCTTAGAAAAGACAAAGTGAAAAATTCATGTGGGTTCATACTTCGCAGTAGTTAGTGGTTTTTCTATAGAATTCGTTCAATATCTTTAAAGCTTAAGTTGTACTACTAAAATTACCTGCTGAGGGAAATCTCCGTTATCCATTTGTGCATTAATCAAGAGCTTTGCTGCTTTATGTAAGGGCGTTGGATCTCTCTCCACCTGTCCACCGTGCATTAGCCCGAGCATGGCCCATGAAGTTTGAACCAGATTTGTCCGATTTCCAACCAACGGTGTGTACACTTCACTAGTACAAGATCTGTAGCTCTCTCCCCACCCACCTTCTTCATTTTGTATCGACAGTAAAAACTTGACACCTTTACGAACTGCTTCACAGTTGTTATAGGTTTTTCCACCAGAATCTAAGCCTGCTAGTGCAAAGAATGTGCCATATATGAAACATATTCCCCAATAGCCATACCTGTATTGAGAATTTGAATTAGATGCTAAGAAAATAAGTTAGTTAATCAGTTGAAATTGATTAGGCCAGTAGGTTACCATGAACCATCAGGCCATTGTTTTTCCTCAAGATAGCGCACTGCATTTGTGACTGAAATCTCTATTTCTTGCTTCCTATGTGTTGGATGCAGACTTTTGAAGGCTACTAGAACTTGGATTATTGACGAAGTGTTTTCAACGTGACTGATTAGATCATCCAGAGTAAAAAAAACAAATGTTAGTGTCTTAAATATCTATCGGATTACCCCAAAAGGCAAGGAATTAGTAGGGACTTTACTCTCTTTCAACAACAATGTCGGCGAACAATTCAGAAGGATTCAATTTCTGCAGATAATGTAAATAAAAATGAGAAATTCTCTATATCTTGCAAGAATACTTATAATTCAACGTAGCCATGTAGAATTTTTGCAGTCTCACAGACGTTTATTTTCTAATTTTGGCAATTTTTAGTAACACTTCTTTTTATCACTTAGGTTGCTGAACAAATTAAAAATTATCTCCATAATATAAAAATGTATTTTGAACGCAATGACATAGTTAAGCTATTACTTCCTTGATTAAACATTTCAATGAGTTTGAATACCGAAAGATTTATTACCCACCTAGCATTAACTTACATTAAATAAAAGTTTGCATTATCAAATTTACATGCTATTAATTGGTGTAAAAGCCTTTATATACTCGTACCTGTAAGTATGGTTGTGGGATTGGCATTTCCCAACTACCAAAACCTCCACTGATAGGAGACTGCGTACTAAAGATAAAATTAACAGCTTCATATAACCGCTCGTTATCTGTTTTTTCCCCTGAAACCTCGTCTGGCATTTGAGATAGTAATAGAAGGCACTGCAAGGATAACTCAAGATAAGAAAAAATATTTTCGGCAAAAGTCATAAAAATAAATAAGATATGGCTATAATATAACTTTGAGTGCTTCAGCTGTGCAATCTGAGACGGGCCAACCATTATCTTGGTCAATGAATGCCCACCCCCCTTTAGTGGATTTTCGACACAGTTTAGTGAAGTCTCCAGATGGATTGTCCTTAATTTGAGATTCTTTGAGAAAGAAATTGGCTTTTCTAAGGGTATCCCCATATTCTTCAGGCATATTACTTGATATTATAGCTTGAGTTGCGAATGCGCAATCCCATAATTGACTTCCAGCGGTTTGCATCTTCATCCCATCTTCTCCTAACCACAAGTAGTCAGGCACTCTGGCAAGATGATGTTTGAACTCATCGCCGTTTGTGTCCAATGACCACCAACACATCATTTGCAAAAACTACATCCAAAAGCAAATGCCAGTCACACGTACTTAATTAACACTCACATATTTTGATATGATACCTAAATTGGCAACAAAGTGAAAGTACATAGCTACAAAAGCTAGTTAATGCTTACCTTGTCCACACATGCCATAGTAATGTATCTGCTGTCATAAGCGCTATAACGCATCAACTCAACTGTTCTTTTAAGGGATCTTTCTCTTAACTTGGTTAAAGGCCAATACTTCAAGAGTGGCTCGCTGATGTAATGCAGACCGTCCCACAGCAAATCTTGGATTGTTGTGTGAGGGTAAAAGAGATCTGCCTGTGTTATATGTTAAAAGATATATCTAATTTTATGAGCCTCTACCTCCATGAAACATGTATATATGTATGCTTATATAATCATTTATTAACTACCTTACAACAATTATGGCGCTGTTTATTCCAATTTATCTCGTCATAAGAGATACAATGAATTTCTTCTCTTAGGAGAAGAAGAAGATCAGTGATCGGACCATGGATTTTTCTCCCGTATAGATATGACATTGGCATATAGGTCGCCCGGCAATAGCACCACATTTTAGCTACACCAAGTGATAAAATGATAAGAATATCTAATACAACAAAGTGTTATCTAGTGACACACATAGACGTATCAATATTTCTGAGAATTTTGATGACACTTTTTAACAAAGGTGGGTGACAATAATATGGTTTTCATTTAGATACAAAAGATGAAAAGAAACAAATAATTATATCTAACAATATAAGAGCGTGGTATTTGGGTTTTTTGATGTTGCATAACTGCTCTACTTAGCTAGGTATCTATTTATGTACATGGATTTTTTTGAAAAAGATTTATGAACCTGGATGAAAAGGAAATGATTCTGGAAAGATCCAAAATTCTGGGGGCATCGGGTTGCACCCCTCCCAATCGTAAACTCCCAGCACCTACAAAGACAGAATGATGTATGTTGAAGGAAGAAAGTAGTTGCTCAAGCCAAAAAAAAATATTCTTGAGCCGTGAATATTATTAAAAGGCAACTAGAAGAGGTTAGACGGAAAAATTGCAAACGGTATTACAAGCAGAGATACTGACAGTAACTTTCCCGTCTAGCCTCTTGCATCTTCTATGATCCCCATGGAGATGTGCTAACCAACTCTTAACTTTTAGCGGTTTACTAACTAATAAACTTTTTTCAACTCTTAACTTTTAGCGGTTTACTAGTTTATTAGTTTCTGGTCTGTCTGAACTTTTATATCATAAATGATGTAATTCTTGATAATTAATATAAACTTTCACCTTTTCAACAAAAAAAAAAAAAAACTCTTAACTTTTAGCAACTAATAAACTTTTTTCTCATTGTTGTGAATATGCAACAAACAAATGGATTTGTTGAAACATATATTCACAGACGTACCGATAGATATACTTTTCCCCAAGATGGAATAGAGGTTGCACCACCGTGGTCAAGTATCCACTTCCTTCCTCGATCCAGTGCTCCATTTTTGTCATCCGGTTCTTCTCCTAATAGCCGTAAGGATATGTAGTTCAATACAGATCCCATCATGGTGCTGTGGCACTCAATATGGAATCCCCACCCCCCATCTTCGTTCTGATAAGTGACATTAACATGATCCATAAATATTGCTCAAAAATCCAAATTCAGACCTACTGAATTATAATAAATCTTTATTATTATCTTTACTCCCTATTGATTACATGCTTAAACAGTATACAAAGTAATTAGCTATGAATATGAGAAAGTGCGTCAGATGCGTGACAATATATGGAGTATGGATAAAAGTAGACTATTAGAAAAAGTTTCTTCAGGGATAAATTAAATTCAAACGTGTTAAATAACAAACGTAACAATTTAAATACATGTGCGAGTTTACCGTTTTTGTTTGAACGACAATTGGATTAAGAAAATGTGAAGTCTAAAAATACGCAACAAACTTTTTTAAAAAGAACGAAATACGTAACCTACTAAATATAGTACTAGAATTGTCAAATAACTTTCAAATTTTGAACAATATAAGTAATATGACCGGCTATTGACCAAAATTTGATCTGTTTAACCGGTTCCATTTTCAAAAATTACAGAAATGGTCCCTGTGATTCGCATTGGACTTTCACGGTTAGTCCTTTAACTTTTTTTTTTCATTTATTCAACTTTTTCACAACTAGCACCCTCATGTGGCTTAAAGTATGAATGTTGTGTATTTTTTTTACACTTGTTACACGTTTTTTATTAAGAATAATTTAAAATGTTGCGTTAAACTTTTTCACAACTAACACCCCCATGTGACTTAAATTTTGACTATTAAACACCTCTCATTTGACTTATATTTTTAATTTTTTTTCAAAACGTTGCGTTCGACTTTCTTTCACATGAGGGGTATTTAACAGTTAAAATTTTTTAAAAAAATCTTTTTAAAAAATATAACTCAAATTTAGCAGTCAAAATCTAAGCCACATGAGAGTGCTAGTTGTGAAAAAGTTTAACGCAATATTCAAATTTTTTTCTAAAAAAATGTAATAAGTATAAAAAGAATTAGTGTATGAATAAGTAGAAAAAAAGTATAATAAGTGTAAAAAATAATGTATGAATAAATGAAAAAAAAAAGTATTTTAAAAATTAAGTGAAAAAAAATTAAAACAAAATTAAGTAAAAAAAAAATTAATTGAAAAAAAAATTTAAAGGACTAACAATAAAAGTCCAAAGCGAATCACATGGACCATTTCTGTAATTTTTGAAAATGAAACCGGTCAAACCGGTCAAATTTTGGTCAATAGCCGGTCATATTACGTATATCGTTCAAAATTTGAAAGTTATTTGGCAATTCTAGTCCTATATTTAATAGGTTACTTATTTCGTTCTTTTTGAAAAAGTTTGTTACGTATTTTTGACTTCACTTTAAGAAAATATTGCAAGAGACTAGACAATATTACAAGGGAGAGAGAGATAAATAAGCCACTCTATTCAATCTTTAAAAGTTATCCTACATCTAGAGAAAATTCAACCGTTGGACATATATATATTTTTTGATGTCGTAGAGATAAAGATCTAATTTTGCTTGGGTAAACTTTAGAGTAGACCATGCTGTTTCTAAATTTCGTAGGGAGCAATAGTGGTTTGAACAACAACATCAAGAAACTAGAGCACTTTTAGTTTTGATGGGTGTGTTATCCGCCAATCTCCGAATAATATCCATGTGGATGACGGTTAAGACGTTAGTCTTTCCAAATGTCAAAAAAGATACAGTTCTTACCTGGTGGTTGTAGATAAAACGTTTCATTTCTATCTTGTGTTCTATTGTTAGATGTGTGTTGATGTTCCCGCTGATGTATAATACAATAAGCTGCATACATACAGTATAAACATATTAAAATATGTATATATTTTTTGGAGGCCTGCAGCTTTGGCTCGATGAAAGAATAAGAAAGCATATGGGATCGTCTTGATGATGATTATATGATTTATCCCACTTTACTCGAAGATCATCAGATTATTACTTCGGCATATAATTTGTGAAAACTTACAAGGGGTGCTGTCAGAAACAAAGGGCCGGCGTTTTCAGCAGGCCAATGACCATCTTTTGCTTGTATAGCACGGACCAGTCGGACTGCTTTTTTCACTGCTGTCGTCACCGCTTCATAATTCACTTCTTCTTCCTCTTTCAACCTTACTGATGGTATGCTGAGTAGATCAATTCCGTTCTCCTTTGTCATCTGCACACACGTGCTATAGTATTAAAGTCAATCATGCATGTTTTTATGCTCTCTTGGAAGGTAGTTTTTATTCACTTAGGTTACTATGTTATTTGTCTTACTTAGGTCACTAAAATCATTAAACAAGATATTTAGGTTTATAAAAAAATATACAATTTGATCACTCGGTTTAGCATTGACTTGTCTCATAACATGTCTTGTTCAGATGAATTTGTTCGCTAACCTAGCTTATTTTAATAGAAAAAATATAGTAGTAGGATGATTAACCTATTCGATACAATAACTGTAATGTATGCATGTATGCATTAATCCTTTTAAATAAATCGAAGTCTCAATAGAATGATAAAGAGGAAGACACAGTCTTTGATTCCTATATGAACTAAATTAAAGTGTTAAAAACTTGACTACTAGCTATCAATTAAGTTTCGCACAACAGACACTGAAATTTCTAAATGAACTAAGTGTTAAAAACTCGACTACTAGCTATCAATTAAGTTTACCTGTAACATCATGAGCAAATCGCTAGATGCTTGGTAACCTTCCTTTTGCCTATGAACGAAATACTGTCGAGCATTTTCAACTTCTTGTTTTTCTTTGTTGGTCCCGGCATCAGGATCGAATTCCCAAGTTTGGCGTCCAACAAAATTGTTGGTGCTAAACAAATAAGGATCGTTTCCTTCTGCTATCTTCAACTTCCACATTTTGTTGATGGATAACTAAAAGCTAGCAGCTAGCAAGTGGATGTATTTATAGCATTTTGTAGTGTTGTTTTCCTCTTCTACTATTTACTTGAATTTTTTCACACACGTAGAATATGATGTATATTGAAACATAATATAAAGGTTAATGAGACGAAACTTGAAAAAACCCACGAACGAACTTAGGGTTATTTATCATCTAAAACTCCTCGCAATTCGAGCGACGAAATCACAAATGCTCGAATTGAAGCAAATGATTTAATTATTAAAACATAAAGCTAAACTTAAAAACCAAACTAAAGATAGTTATCTTGATAAAAGAACGATTAAGACATCGATATGTAACCAGTCGCAACGAATAAACGTAATCTAAAAGGATTAAGTTTTTTTGACGACTGTTTGGATTTATAACGGCGCATGACGAAGCGTTCAACCGGCGAGATGGCGAATCGGGTATGCTTTTCTTCGTAATTTAATTACGAATCCATGGCTGCTAGCGACGTCAACTAAGTTTAAGCGGTGTGAATGAGCAGCAGAGTGAGCCGATTGTATTTTAAAACCTGGCGGCTTGTTATGGCGCATGACGGCGGTTCCAGAATTATTTTCTTCGAAATTTCAATGCGAAGCTAAGGACACTAAGACGTTAATTAACCTCCTACGATTTAGGAGTTATGGCCAAAACACCGAGCCGTGTCTTTTTTTAGATTAACAACGACTACAGTTTAACGGGGTAGCATAAAGGCGGTTACTCAAGGCCGTCTAGTTTAGATGAATGTAAATCCTGTATGTTGTGATGTTTATTGAGACATAATATATACAAGTTACACGAGAGAAAACCTAGAAATCCTAAACCCACAAACATCAGTCACGTAATTACTTGTATATGATTACTGGAAAAAAGTTGTGCATTATATGACGCTTTACTTATTAGTTAAAAATGTTATGAACGTTCTCAAAAGTTAACTTCCTGTAATGTAATGTGAAACTTTAGTTTTAGACTCGTGAAGGTAAGTTTCAAAACAAATGCATTATGTCACACCCCGTCAGTGGCGGAAACACGGGATGCGACGATATCATTCATCGCACAAGATACAAGATCATACACTTTATAATTTACATTCATGAAACTTGAGTTTACAGAAACTTTACAAGTTAAAAACTTGACAAAATACAATAATCATGACCATCTCGACCCAGTCCCCTTGGGTTACATCTTTTCTCTTCCAATACCATTCACATACCTTTGATTTGACACACCTGAAGATGATACTCGAAAACGTCAACAATAATGTTAGTGAGCTCGTATGTTTGACCTTAAACCCAAAAGTTGTGCCAATATTTCAACAGTGGACAATAGTGCTATATGACAGTGAATATATGCAAGCAACCTTAGCATCACCGCTAATCAATAACCATATGTCACTTACGCACCTAAAGAGCCTACCAGCTGGAGCACTAAAATTAGGACAGGACCACACACAAACCTGGATAGGCGTACCCATCCGCTCCAATAATCACACAAATACTAGGTAGGCGTACTCATCCGATCCAATAATCTTACAACACTGGATAGGCGTACTCATCCGATCTAAAAATCTCACAACACTAGGTAGGCGTACCCATCCGATCCCAACAATCATGCATCATATAATATTCACATAGAAGTCATAAGCACATAACTTGTCCCAAAAAAATCACATTTCACACAGATCAATTCAAAACATTTCAAAACACATTTGAGTATCATTTTCCCCCAACGAAAAAAACAGTAAAAAGTGGGCCTGCGAGAACTCACCTCAATCAGCAATCAAAAGCAACCGCACAATCTCAAATAAGGCAGAACACCATCAATCTCTACGCAAGCGCACAATGTACCCGACAACGACCTAATATATACCCACTTTATTAATACTTGCACACATTATCTTATTGTACAAGTGCTCTTCTTAACTCACGCAAAATCCTTATTTTCATCCCAAAATCCCATTTCACAATTATATCATTCCAAACTCGTTATCTCATACCGTTAATTCATTAAAAAACTGTCGTCTTATCACCAAGACTTTACCTCGTTATTAACACTTAATCTCATATTATGGTTGTGTGGTAATTACGCGAAAACGACTCAAAAACACTTGGGCAAAGTGCGACATCAATACAACAAAGCTCAAACACCTCAAATCGTTGAACGATACAATCGACCAAAATACTTCGCGGAAATCTGACGAAAAGAAATGAGTAGAAACTCACAAGCCGAAAATAAATAACTCCACATTTCTGTAATCCGAACGATATATATATATATATATATATATATATATATATATATATATATATATATATATATATACACACACACACACACACACTTAATAACTTAAATAAAATTTAAATAAAAAAATAATAATATTTTATTATTATTTTTTGTCTTATTATCGGGCTAACGAGGTACGATGCCTCGTCATTAAATATGTCCATGACCCAAAGCTTTTACCTCGATTCTAAACATTCCATAAGAATTATCCTTTGTTTCCTCAAATATAATCGACACAACGATTGATAATAGTAAATATTATAAAAAGTTTTGAGGAAAATATATTTTATTATTTTTTTTGGCATTAAATCTTTAAGTAAAACGACTTTTCATTATTAAAATCTTTGAAAATTTCCCTTTTTAAACAATGTTTCTAAGTATAAATTTCTTTCGAAAATTCGGCATGACCCGTAACGTTTTTTACACATTGTTTTTTTTTTTTTTTTATTTTTTTTTTTTTATTTTTTTTTTTTTTTGTTTTATTTTTATTTTTTTTTTTTTTTTTTATTTTTTTTTTTTTTTTTTTTTTTTTTTTTTTTTTTTTTTTTTTTTATTTTAATTTTTATTTTTTCAAGTCCTTAAACCTTAATCCAAAACACTTTTATCACAAACCCGAACCCCATTTTTCGCAACATTGAGATTTTTCACACATTTTTTATCAAACGTAGCAAATAACTCCCTCACATCCGACAAATCCAACAAAATCTCTCTTAATCCAACACAATTCCTTTAGTCCATTCATAAAGTCCACAAATTCATTTACTTCTTATTGGGTCTTATGGCCCATTATGGTCTTAAATACTTAGCCTTAATGTTGCAAAAATCGGCCTAGGCGGCCTTGTAATCGGCGATTCCAAGCTACTCTGCCATACACCTTGGAAAATAAGGCAAATCGAGTGAAAAATCGGTCTGATCAAAGTCGGCAACAAATCGGTGAATAGTCGGTCAAATCGGCCTAACCGGCCTAATCGGTCAACGAAAGCCAAACAATTTTTTTTACCTAAAGTTAGGTTTTCTATCCATTTTTACGCCTCTATTCTTATTCAGTCATTCACTGATTTACACCACACACTAAAGATAAGCCTTCACTCTCACAAGTCACAACTAATCTATCATTTACGCTCATGCTTATTAGTTTCAGCCTAACATGTTCAAATGTTACCATCTTTAGGACTTCTTCCACTCAAATTTTTTTAAGAAGCTTATAGTTTATTCCCTGTCATAAAAGGTAAATGGCATGGTTGTAATCTGTTTGTGATGCTCTATATATTATTTTTAGATGAAGCTGAATTTGTGGCAAGTTAGGTGCAACCTCTAAGTGTTTGTGATGCTCTATGTTTTGTACAATGTGACTTTGAAAACTTTTAAATTAAGTATATTTAAAGTGTTATATCCATCTCATACAAGTAACTTTGAAATTTATATATAAAATTTTCAAAACCCATTAATCGCGCCTAGACCGATTACAAGCTACAAGGTGGTTGACCGCCCGGCTAGCGACTCGCGATTTTTGCAACACTTCTTAGCCCGATTAGCAAAGATTAGTCCATACTTATTTTCATAAATCAAAAATACAAATCGAAACCCAATGGGCCTTTAGCCCATTAAGCCGAATTAAAGCATACGCTATAAGCTCATAAATAAGCAAAACCGTATAAGCCCCAAGCCGAATAAGCCGAATCGAATACCAAATAAGCTATAAGCTTAATATAAGCCAAAAACTAAATAAGCCATAAGCTTAATATATAAGCCGAAATCAATAAGCTATAAGCTTAATATAAGCCAAAACTAAATAAGCCATAAGCTTAATATATAAGCTGAAATCAAATCAGCTATAAGCTTAATCAAAAACCAAGTCCATTAACCCCCCAAATGGGTTTTTTATGTTCCCCCCCCCCACGTGGGCCGATCCCTCCTTGGTGTCAGACCAACAAAACCAAACGCACCCTTATTGGGCCGAACGAAAACCAAACACACCCTTATTGGGCCGAACGAAACCAAACGGGGTCGGTTGGGCCGAGCCCACACTAAAACCATCCTCACCGAATATCTCATAAGTCCAATAAGCTATTCCTTAGCTTATTAAATAAGCAAAACCTCCAAATAAGCCCTTATAAGAATTTTTATAAAATGAAAAATTACTAAAACAACCATTTTATTTAAACTCAAAATCTTTTCTTTCTTTCTTTTTATAAGCCGACGCACAAACACCCCTTTTTACATTTTCGTTTACAAGTTTTGACCTTTTTGGCGATCAACTTGTACAACTAGCGTCTAAACATCACCATAATCACAAAAGTACAACTTTAAATCAATGTTTTTGAAAAACTTACTTGTTTGACGATTTGGGTTCGCTGTGGACCACAATAAAATCCAACCCTTGTTTTTACAAACAAAAACTAAGAGGCTAGAGGATTGTTTGAAAAAGATTTTGATATATTTTTGGGTGTGGTGGGGGTATTTTGTGGGGGGGGGGGGGTTTTGGTTTTTTTTTTTTTTTTTGGGTTTTTTTGGGGGGGTGGGGGGGGGGGGGGGGTTTTGTTTTTTTGGTGTGTTGGTTTTTTTTTTTTTTGGGTGTTTTGTTGTGGGGTGTGGGGTTTGGGGGTTTTGTTTGTTTATGTGGGGTTAAAGGAGGTTTTTTAGGATTTGAGGGGAGGGAGAAGGGGAGAAGGAAGTTGGGTTTTTATTTGTGTTGGGGGGGGGGGGTTTTTGTTGTTGTGTTTTTGGGGTTGGGTGTTGTATTGGGGGTATATTTTATGTAGTGATTGGTGAAGGAGTGGAATTGAGTGGAGAGGGGTAAGAATTATGAAGTTGAAGAGGAGGAAGGGGGGGGGGTGGATAGTTTTTAGATGGGGATGAGTGGTTATGGGAATAATTTAGGTTGGTTATGGAGTTGGGGGGTTTTATGGGGGAATGTTAAGGTGTTCAACGACACCTATCACATTAAATTGCTACCAAATCCATTTTGAGTCGGTATCGGCCGACTCCGGAACAAAAACATGAATTTTTGACAAAATTCAACCGAACCTTGATCATCCATTTAAAAACACTTCAAATCACAAAATATGGCTTGACAACTTATATTCACCCAAAATTTCACCTTTTTACGACTGTTACAGTCTTTTACCGAAATTTACGAAAACAACCGTTTTTTTTATTAACTTTCAAGTCTCACACTCACAATTTACGTTTTAATTCCACGCTATATCATTATTATGAATTTATTAAATAAATAAACCCATTAACACATTCCCAATTTCATTTAATCTCCATACTCGAATAAACTGTCGTGCCGGTACGCGTTGCTTGACAATTTTTCGCTAAACGCGGAAAAACTTCCCGAAAAGCACTGAAAACCTCAAAACCACTTTAAAACAGAAAAACGAATCTAAAGTGATTCATTTACGAACTCAAAACTCCATCAAACTCCAGGTTAAATCAAAACCGCTTTTACGCAAAATAGTCAACAAAAGTCAACTTTTCAGCTTTCATCAGGAAAACTGACAAGATCGAAAGACTTCCATATACAAAACTATAATATTTTATAATACTTAACCCTGGAAATATTACCGTTATCACAGTCTCACCCCCTTAAAGGAATTTTGCCCCGAGATTCAACTCAAATTATCAACTCACAACACTAACGGGAAATTTCAGTCCTCAGGAATTCACATCGATCATTAGGATTAAATCTTTTCAAGCGAGGTTTTTTACGATCTCCCTAAAGAATAAATCTTTCCACAGTCCAATCCTATACTTTCTTACAACCATTCTATATCCGATCATAAAATCACGATAACTTCTCGTGCTACCACTTAGCTCCACAATTCCTTAATTTTAGGTCTCACTGCCTCAGTCGGGTGTCAGGATACGATCCGGTCCTTGACGTGATGACAAATCTATCAGAATTGGCATTGCCAAATCTTTCCGGTTATTCTACCAACGGGACTAACCTTACGGGGTATACGTCCTATACAATACGACTCATACCTTACCAACACTTACTTACTCACAATCCCCAAGTAAACCTTACTTGGTCAAACCATCCCGGCTCTACCCTTCTAGGAAGGCCGTTTTAAAATCTAAACCACATCATTACATGCTTTAAACTTTTCCAAATCAACCCTACTCAACGGGTGTCTTAAATCTCACTTCACTTAGGTAAGTCAAGATACCTCTCAAAAGCTTACATAGTCAAAAATATGATCAGGTTTCTAGACCGATCATCACCACTCTTTCCAATACTCCCCCGTGACCATTCACGGTCTATTACCTTCCTATAATATCTCCTAACAAGATGGTATAATCGGTCAGCCCGAATACATTTCGAGCTTACAGAATACACTAAATACATCGCACGCCACATCCTAATAAGGAAGTGGGTATCCGCTCTATCACGAGCAACCAATCGCAACGCACTCACACACGGGCAAAACTGCGCTCTCAAACTAACACGAAACAACACAAAATACCGCTATCCACGAAGATCGAACAAAATTTCCTTCACTAATACGAAACGGTTTAAATACAAATCACCTAATAACTAGAATGATTCGCCATAACCACCAATACAAAAAGAAACTTTTCTAATCATAACTGTCACTAACCGATGCTACCCGGTTTAGTGATATATACAAAAACTACTAACCCAAACCTCATATACCCTACGCACCTCCTCTGGGCTCCTGCCCTCTCCTCATACCGTCAACAACCTCAGCCAACTCTAATCGCGCACGTCTCTCCTCAGCAAGCTGTAACCGTAAATCCTGGTTCTCTCCCTGCACATCACTGATGGCATGCCACAGAGCTGCTCTCTGGGCATCCGTCTGACCTGCCCATGACTCCAGGGCTAACACTGGTCTCCATATCGCTCTAAATGTCACTGCGACCCTCTCCTGCTCGTACTCTAGACTCCTAAACCGGTACCTCTGGGAGAAAATCTCATCCCTAACCGCCCCCGACCTAGTAAATAACTCTCCTATGTCCCTATCGTACCTCTCAAACAGAGCAGGCGATAGCTCCTCCAACCATACTGCATGATCATGAATCAATCCCCCTGCATCTTGACATGAGCTCCTAGCTCAGTCAGAAATCCCTCGGTCTCAGCTGTAGCGGGTGTAGCTACAAGATATGGTACAGTCAGCGGTATCATAGGTGATTAAATGGGTGAAGGTACGACAGAAGGTGATGGAGAAATGGGAAGTGAACCGAACGTCCACTCGGGTGAAGGTGGTGTCTGTACAGGTGGTGTTGGTGGTGGGTAAGCAGGAACATCAATATAGACCATATCGTCCTCTGGGTCTGTCCATGTAGTGAGTGTGGCTTGTCTAGATGCCGACACCCTCTCAGGTCTCTTGGACTCTAGTACCGATCCAGAACCTTGTCCGACCTCAAACGTACTGTATACATCATCCTCCTCTAATGCTAACTCTCGGTGCCTCAACGCTTCATACCCAAGTCCTAAAGGTGCGATCACACCTGTCCCCATAACTGGAGCTGCCTGCTACTGACCCCTAGGTATAGCATCATCCTCCTCCTCTAAACCAAGTCCATCACTCTCTACACTATGACCGTCATTGTCTAAACCACGACCCTCATCATCTATACCATGACCCTCATCATCTAAACCATAACCCTCATCATCCATATTGGGGCCCTCGACCCCCGTAGTAAGACCCTCGTCCTCCGCAACAGGATCCTCATCCTCTACAGTAGGACCCTCGTCCTCTGCGTCCTCACTCACACTGTCAGAATCTATACTCTCCTCTATCTCCTTATCCTCCTCATTATCATCCTCCTCACTATCCTCTACTAACTCAGACGTACCTCAATAACGCTTTCGTGAAGGAAGGTCTGGTGGTGACACAGATGGCGAACTCTCGCAAGAGAACCTAAACCTCTTACAAAACACAGACTCAGACATAGCCGCCACCTCTGCCATACTGGCAGAGAGGCCCGATGACATCGCAGGTGGAACGCGCACAACCATACGTATGGTCCTGCGGAGAATGGAAACCAAAATGGGTAGGGTACTCTCAGATAGTGATATAGGTGATGTTATAGTGAGGGGTGACTCAAGTGTCTCAGTCTTAACAAGGTCCTCGAAAGGCTCAGACTTAGTGTATGTCCCATCCAAATAAGCCTACCTAATGGCCTCATAGGAATCCTCGGGAAGTGGTACGGGCACTCGGGAGCTCTGAGCTCCGTCAGCCTGGGTGGAACTCTCCGGTTTAACAAACACTAGGGTAGACATCATGTGATAACACGATAAAAGGGTATAAGTAAAAAATATTTTTATCTGAATTATTAGCATCATTATGCTTACATATACAAATCATTATAGCGCTTGAAATTAGACGTTCGTAACCGTATATATACATATATATATCCTTGTATATATATTAAATATATCAGAAAGAATACGAACAAAATCACCGACCAGGTTCGATACCAAACAGGCACAACTGGTTAACACATATAACACATAATCCATAAAAGCATATTCCTAGATCACGTCGCTACCTGCGACTATCCACAAAATTCTCAAGGCAACACGCACTACACTAAGGCAAGCATGGCCAATCATCAATCAATCAATCAATCATCGCTATCCGCGATAATTTTACTTACACCCTCAAGGCATCGCACACTACTACTACTAAGGCAGCATGGTAATCCTAAAATCAACATATTCTCAATCTCAACACTCACAAGTGTCCTCATCACTTTACATCCTATCATTTTCAAGTAGTCACATTACTCACACATCCCTTCCCTCCTCTAACATAACTTTAGAAAACTAACCTCATCATTTCATAGTCCTTCCTAAATTAAGCATAGTTGACCAGGCTATGCGTAATTTAGGAAAATACCATGAACTGCTTGGGTTATTTGACTTTCTCCATGTTTGAGGTTTTGCTAAAAATAGACTTTACTTTCCGGTTATAGTTGCGCTTTTTATTTGATAAAAACCGGCATTCTCTATAACCTTGGCTCTGATACCAATCTGTTACACCCCATCAGTGGCGAAAACACGAGATGCGACGATACCATTCATCGCACAAGATACAAGATCATACACTTTATAATTTACATTCATTAAACCTGAGTTTACAGAAACTTTACAAGTTAAAAACTTGACAAAATACAATAATCATGACTATCTCGACCCAGTCCCCTTGGGTTATATCTTTTCTCTTCGAATACCATTCACATACCTTTGATTTGACACACCTGAAAATGATACTCGAAAACATCAACAATAATGTTGGTGAGCTCGTAGGTTTGACCTTAAACCCAAAAGCTGTGCCAATATTTCAACAGTGGACAATAGTGTTATATGACAGTGAATATATGCAAGAAACCTTAGCATCACCGCTAATCAATAACCATATGTCACTTACGCACCTAAAGGGCCTACCTGCTGGAACACTAAAATTAGGGCAGAACCACACCCAAACCTAGGTAGGCGTACCCATCCGCTCTAATAATCACACAAATACTGGGTAGGCGTACCCATTCGATCCAATAATCTCACAACACTGGGTAGGCGTACCCATCCGATCAAATAATCTCACAACACTGGGTAGGCGTACCCATCTGATCCCAACAATCATGCATCACATAATATTTACATAGTAGTCATAAGCACATAACTTGTCCCAAAACAAAATCACATTTCACACAAATTAATTCAAAACATTTCAAAACACATTTGAGTATCATTTCCCCCAACGGAAAAACCAGTAAAAAGTGGGGCTACTAGAACTCACCTTAATCAGCAATCAAAAGCAACTGCACAATCTCAAATAAGGCAGAACACAATCAACCTCTACGCAAACGCACAATGTACCGGGCAACGACCTAATATATACTCACTTTATTAATACTTGCACAAATTATCTTATTGTACAAGTGCTAGCCTTAACTCACGCAAAATCCTCATTTTCATCTCAAAATCCCATTTCATAATTATATCATTCCAAACTCGTTATCTCATACCATTAATTCATTACAAAATCCGTCGTCTTATCACCAAGACTTTACCTCGTTATTAACCCTTTATCTCATATTATGGTTGTGTGGTAATTACGCGAAAACGACTCAAAAACACTTGGGCAAAGTGCGACATCAATACAACAAAGCTCAAACACCTCAAATCGTTGAACGATACAATCAACCAAAATACTCCGCGAAAATCTGACGAAAAGAAATGAGTAGAAACTCACAAGCCGAAAATAAATAACTCCACATTTCTGTAATCCAAATTATAAATATATATAGATGTATATATAATAATAGAGTATATTATATATATAATAAATATATAATATATAATATATATATATAAAATAATATATATATATATTATACATATATATATTGTATATATATATATGTATATTATATGTGTAATATAAATGTTATAATGTGTGTATATATATATATATATATGTGTATATATATATATATATATATATATATATATATATATATATATATATATATAATATCTGTGTGTGTGTGTGTGGTAGTGTGTGTGGTGTGTGTGTGTGTATAATTATATATATATATATATATATATATATATATATGAATGGGATCGAGAGCCCTAATTTTTTCAGGCTATATAAAAGATTTTTTAGGACATCTGTTTAGTTTTTTAGGGCATCTGTTTGGTTTTTTGGGGTTTTTACAGAGAGTAAATCGAGGCCATATTTGCCTGAAAAAAATATTTTAGCCTGAAACAATTAGGGCATTTGTTTGGTTTTTTTAGGGCATTTGTTTGGTTTTTCTGGGTTTTCCACCAAGATTAGGTTTTCTCATGATCCCTTCCATATATATATATATAATATAATAACTTAAATAAAAATAAATAAATAATATTTTATTATTATTTTTTGTCTTATTATTGGGCTAACGGGGTACCACGTCTCGTCATTAAATATGTCCATGACCCAAAGCTTTTACCTCGACTCTAAACATTCCATAAGAATTATCCTTCGTTTTCTCAAATAAAATCGACACAACGATTGATAATAGTAAATATTATAAAAAAAAGTTTCGAGGAAAATATATTTTATTATTTTTTTTGGCATTAAATCTTTAAGTAAAACGACTTTTCATTATTAAAATCTTTGAAAATTTCCCTTTTTAAACAATGTTTCTAAGTATAGATTTCTTTCGAAAATTCGGCATGACCCGTACGTTTTTACGACTTTTTCCAAGGTCTTAAACCTTAATCCAAAACACTTTTTCACAAACCCGACATTTTCCGACAACATTGATATTTTCAACACATTTTATCAAAACGTAGCAAAATAACTCCCTTCACATCCGACAAATCCAACAAAATCTCTCTTAATCCAACACAATTCCTTTAGTCCATTCATAAAGTCCACAAATTCATTTACTTCTTATTGGGTCTTATGGCCCATTATGGTCTTAAATACTTAGCCCTAATGTTGCAAAAATCGGGCTAGGCGGCCTTGTAATCGGCGATTCCAAGCTACTCTGCCATACACCTTGGAAAATAAGGCAAATCGAGTGAAAAATCGGTCTGATCAAAGTCGGTAACAAATCGGTGAATAATCGGTCAAATCGGCCTAACCGGCCTAATCGGTCAACGAAAGCCAAACAATTTTTTTTACCTAAAGTTAGGTTTTCTATCCATTTTTACGCCTCTATTCTTATTCAGTCATTCACTGATTTACACCACACACTAAAGATAAGCCTTCACTCTCACAAGTCACAACTAATCTATCATTTACGCTCATGCTTATTAGTTTCAGCCTAACATGTTCAAATGTTACCATCTTTAGGACTTCTTCCACTCAAATTTTTTTAAGAAGCTTATAGTTTATTCCCTGTCATAAAAGGTAAATGGCATGGTTGTAATCTGTTTGTGATGCTCTATATATTATTTTTAGATGAAGCTGAATTTGTGGCAAGTTAGGTGCAACCTCTAAGTGTTTGTGATGCTCTATGTTTTGTACAATGTGACTTTGAAATCTTTTAAATTAAGTGTATTTAAAGTGTTATATCCATCTCATACAAGTAACTTTGAAATTTATATATAAAATTTTCAAAACCCATTAATCGCGCCTAAACCGATTACAAGCTACAAGGTGGTCGACCGCCCGGCTAGCGACTCGCGATTTTTGCAACACTTCTTAGCCCGATAGTAAAGATTAGTCCATACTTCTTTTCATAAATCAAAAATACAAATCGAAACCCAATGGGCCTTTAGCCCATTAAGCCGAATTAAAACATAAGCTATAAGCTCATAAATAAGCAAAACCGTATAAGCCCCAAGCCGAATAAGCCAAACCGAATACCAAATAAGCTATACGCTTAATATAAGCCAAAAACTAAATAAGCCATAAGCTTAATATATAAGCCGAAATCAAATAAGCTATAAGCTTAATATAAGCCAAAACTAAATAAGCCATAAGCTTAATATATAAGCCAAAATAAATAAGCTATAAGCTTAATCAAAAACCAAGTCCATTAACCAAGTTCACGTGGGCCGAGCCCACCTTGGTGTCGGACCAACAAAACCAAACGCACCCTTATTGGGCCGAACGAAACCAAACGCACCCTTATTGGGCCGAACGAAACCAAATGGGTCGGTTGGGCCCAGCCCACACCGAAACCATCCAAACCGAATATCTCATAAGCCCAAATAAGCTATTCCTTAGCTTATTGAATAAGCAAAACCTCCAAATAAACCCTTATAAGCATTTTTTTAAATGAAAAATTACCACAAGAACCATTTTATTTAAACTCAAAATCTTTTCTTTTTATAAGCCGACGCACAAACACCCCTTTTTACATTTTCGTTTTTAAGTTTCGACCTTTTTGGGGATCAACTTGTACAACTAGCGTCTAGACATCATCATAATCACAAAAGTACAACTTTAAATCAAAGTTTTTGAAAAACTTACTTGTTTGACGAGTTTGGTTCGGCTGTGACGCACGAATAAAATCCAAACCTTGTTTTTACAACCCAAAACTACTAGCTATCAACCCAATAACATATTTTTAACCCGTGTTCTTGAGAAAATCTTCAAAATCTTTGTTTCTTGTCTTCCTTGTGGCTCGTCCGAATGTAGAGAGAGAGGCAGAGATATAAATTTTTTTGTTGTTTTGAAAATGAGAGAATGATGAAAAATTTGTTAAGGTGGAGGAATAAATGTGTACCAAGGGAACATACTAGCAAGATTTTAGCCTTCTAGTCCAATCTTATCTCTTTTAGGCGTCCAAGCATCCTAGGAGGCCTCGGGTCTTCCTTTTTGTGTTGGGATCACTTAAAAACTCAATTTTCATCTATTTAAAATGTCAACCAAACTTATTTATCATTCTAATTGTGTTTAAAATCATTTTTCCATAAACCTAGGTTATTCATACGACACCTATCACATTAAATTGCTACCAAATCCATTTTGAGTCGGTATCGGCCGACTCCGGACCGAAAACATGAATTTTTGACAAAATTCAACCGAACCTTGATCATCCATTTAAAAACACTTCAAATCACAAAATATGGCTTGACAACTTGTATTCACCCAAAATTTCACCTTTTTACGACTGTTACAGTCTTTTACTGAAATTTACGAAAACAACTATTTTTTTGATAACTTTCAAGTCTCACACTCACAATTTACGTTTTAATTCCACGCTATATCATTATTATGAATTTATTAAATAAATAAACCCATTAACACATTCCCAATTTCATTTAATCTCCATACTCGAATAAACTGTCGTGCCGGTACGCGTTGCTTGACGATTTTTCGCTAAACGCGGAAAAACTTCCCGAAAAGCACTGAAAACCTCAAAACCACTTTAAAACAGAAAAACGAATCTAAAGTGATTCATTTACGAACTCAAAACTCCATCAAACTCCAGGTTAAATCGAAACCGCTTTTACGCAAAATAGTCAACAAAAGTCAACTTTTCAGCTTTCATCAGGAAAACTGACAAGATCGAAAGACTTCCAAATACAAAACTATAATATTTTATAATACTTAACCCTGGAAATATTACCGGTTATCACAGTCTCACCCCCTTAAAGGAATTTTGCCCCGAGATTCAACTCAAATTATCAACTCACAACACTAACGGGAAATTTCATTCCTCAGGAATTCACATCAATCATTAGGATTAAATCTTTTCAAGCGAGGTTTTTTACGATCTCCCTAAAGAATAAATCTTTCCACAGTCCAATCCTATACTTTCTTACAACCATTATATATCCGATCACAAAATCACGATAACTTCTCGTGCTACCACTTAGCTCCATAATTCCTTAATTTTAGGTCTCACTGCCTTAGTCGGGTGTCAGGATACGATCCCGTCCTTGACGTGATGACAAATCTATCAGAATTGGCATTGCCAAATCTTTTCGGTTATTCTACCAACGGGACTAACCCTACGGGGTATACGTCCTATACAATACGACTCATACCTTACCAACACTTACTCACTCACAATCCCCAAGTAAACCTTACTTGGTCAAACCATCCCGGCTCTACCCTTCTAGGAAGGCCGTTCTAAAATCTAAACCACATCATTACATGCTTTAAACTTTTCCAAATCAATCATACTCAACGGGTGTCTTAAATCTCACTTCACTTAGGTAAGTCAAGATACCTCTCAAAAGCTTACATAGTCAAAAATATGATCAGGTTTCTAGACCGATCATCACCACTCTTTCCAATACTCCCCCATGACCATTCACAGTATATTACCTTCCTACAATATCTCCTAACAATATGGTATAATCGGTCATCCCAAATACATTTCGAGCTTACAGAATACACTATATACATCGCACGCTACATCCTAATAAGAAAGTGGGTATCCGCTCTACCATGAGCAAACAATCGCAACGCACTCACACACGGGCAAAACTGCACTCTCAAACTAACACGAAACAACACAAAATACCGCTATCTACGAAGATCGAACAAAATTTCCTTCACTAATACGAAATGGTTTAAATACAAATCACCTAATAACTAGAACGATTCGTCATAACCACCAATACAAAAAGAAACTTTTCTAATCATAATCGTCACTAACCGATGCTACCCAGTTTAGTGATATATATACAAAAACTACTAACCCAAACCTCATATACCCTACGCATCTCCCTTGGGCTCCTGCCCTCTCCTCGTACCATCAACAACCTTAGCCAACTTTAATCGTGCACGTCTCTCCTCAGCAAGCTGTAACTGCAAATCCCGGTTCTCTCCATGCACATCATTGATGGCATGCCACAGAGCTGCTCTCTGGGCATCCGTCTGACCTGCCCATAACTCCAAGGCTAACACTGGTCTCCATATCGCTCCAAATGTCACTGCGACTCTCTCCTGCTCGTACTCTAGACTCCTAAACCGGTACCTCTGGGAGAAAATCTCATCCCTAACCGCCCGCGACCTAGTAAATAACTCTCCTATGTCCCTATCGTACCTCTCAAACAGAGCGGGCGATAGCTCCTCCAACCGTACTGCATGATCACGAATCAATCCACCCTGTATCTCGACTTGAGCTCCTAGCTCAGTCAGAAATCCCTCGGTCTCAGCTGTAGCTGGTGTAGCTACAAGATATGGTACAGTCAGCGGTATCATAGGTGATGAAATAGGTGAAGGTACGACAGAAGGTGATGGAGAAATGGGAAGTAAACCGGACGTCCACTCGGGTGAAGGTGGTGTCTGTACAGGTGGTGCTGGTGGTGGGTAAGCAGGAATTTCAATATAAACCATACCGTCCTCTGGGTCTGTCCATGTGGTAAGTGTGGGTTATCTAGATGCTGACACCCTCCCAGGTCTCTCAGACTCTGGTGCAGATCCAGAACCATGTTCGACCTCAAACGTACTGTATACATGATCCTCCTCTAACGCTAACTCTCGGCGCCTCAACGCTTCATACCCAAGCCCTAAAGGCACGCTCACAACTGTCCCCACAACTAAAGCTGCCTGCTGCTGACCCCAGGTATAGCCTCATTCTCCTCCTCTAAACCAAGTCCATCACTCTCTACACTATGACCCTCATCGTCTAAACCACGACCCGCATCATCCATACCATGACTCTCATCATCTAAACCATAACTCTCATCATCCATTCCGGGGCCCTCGACCCTCGCAGTAAGACCCTCGTCCCTCGTAGCAGGATCCTCGTCCTCTGCAGTAGGACCCTCGTCCTCTACGTCCTCACTCACACTGTCAGAATCCATACTCTCCTTTATCTCCTTATCATCCTCATCATCATCCTTCTCACTATCCTCTACTAACTCAGACGTACCTCAATAACGCTTCCGTGAAGGAAGGTCTGGTGGTGACACAGATGGCGAACTCTCGCAAGAGAACCTAAACCTCTTACAAAACACAGACTCAGACATAGCCGCCACCTCTGCCATACTGGCAGAGAGGCCCGATGACATCGCAGGTGGAACGCGCACAACCATACGTGTGGTCCTGCGGAGAATGGAAACCAAAACGGGTAGGGTACTCTCAGATAGTGATATAGGTGGTGTTATAGTGAGGGGTGACTCAGGTGTCTCAGTCTTAACAAGGTCCTCGAAAGGCTCAGACTTAGTGTATGTCCCATCCAAATAAGCCTACCTAATGGCCTCATAGGAATCCTCGAGAAGTGGTACGGGCACTCGGGAGCTCTGAGCTCCGTCAGCCTGGGTGGAACTCTCCGGTTTAACAAACACTAGGGTAGACATCATGTGATAACACGATAAAAGGGTATAAGTAAAAAATATTTTTATCTGAATTATTAGCATCATTATGCTTACATATACAAATCATTATAGCACTTGAAATTAGACGTTCGTAACCGTATATATACATATATATATCCTTGTATATATATTAAATATATCAGAAAGAATACGAACAAAATCACCGACCAGGTTCGATACCAAACAGGCACAACTGGTTAACACATATAACACATAATCCATAAAAGCATATTCCTAGATCACGTCGCTACCTGCGACTATCCACAAAATTCTCAAGGCAATACGCACTACACTAAGGCAAGCATCGCCAATCATCAATCAATCAATCAATCATCGCTATCCGCGACAATTTTACTTACACCCTCAAGGCATCGCACACTACTACTACTAAGGCAGCATGGTAATCCTAAAATGAACATATTCTCAATCTCAACACTCACAAGTGTCCTCATCACTTTACATCCTATCATTTTCAAGTAGTCACATTACTCACACATCCCTTCCTTCCTCTAACATAACTTTAGAAAACTAACCTCATCATTTCATAGTCCTTCCTAAATTAAGCATAGTTGACCAGGCTATGCGTAATTTAGGAAAATACCATGAACTGCTTGGGTTATTTGACTTTCTCCATGTTTGAGGTTTTGCTAAAAATAGACTTTACTTTCCGGTTATAGTTGCGCTTTTTATTTGATAAAAACCGGCATTCTCTATAACCTTGGCTCTGATACCAATCTGTTACACCCCATCAGTGGCGAAAACACGAGATGCGACGATACCATTCATCGCACAAGATACAAGATCATACACTTTATAATTTACATTCATTAAACCTGAGTTTACAGAAACTTTACAAGTTAAAAACTTGACAAAATACAATAATCATGACTATCTCGACCCAGTCCCCTTGGGTTATATCCTTTCTCTTCCAATACCAATCACATACCTTTGATTTGACACACCTGAAAATGATACTCGAAAACGTCAACAATAATGTTGGTGAGCTCGTAGGTTTGACCTTAAACCCAAAAGCTGTGCCAATATTTCAACAGTGGACAATAGTGTTATATGACAGTGAATATATGCAAGAAACCTTAGCATCACCGCTAATCAATCACCATATGTCACTTACGCACCTAAAGGGCCTACCAGCTGGAGCACTAACACTAGGGCAAGACCACACACAAACTTTGGTAGGCGTACCCATCCGCTCCAATAATCACACAAATACTGGGTAGGCGTACCAATCCGATCCAATAATCTCACAACACTGGGTAGACGTACCCATCCGATCCAATAATCTCATAACACTAGGTAGGCATACCCATCCAATCCAAACAATCATGCATCACATAATATTCACATAGCAGTCATAAGCACATATCTTGTCCCAAAAACAAAACCACATTTCGCACAGATTAATTCAAAACATTTCAAAACACATTTGAGTATCATTTTCCCCAACGGAAAAACAGTAAAAAGTGGAGCTACGAGAACTCACCTCAATCAGCAATTAAAAGCAACCGCACAATCTCAAATAAGGAAGAACACAATCAATCTCTACGCAAGCGCACAATGTACCCGACAACGACCTAATATATACTCACTTTATTAATACTTGCACAAATTATCATATTGTACAAGTGCTCGCCTTAACTCACGCAAAATCCTCATTTTCATCCCAAAATCCCATTTCACCATTATATCATTCCAAACTCGTTATCTCATACCGTTAATTCATTACTAAAACCGTCGTCTTATCACCAAGACTTTACCTCGTTATTAACACTTTATCTCATATTATGGTTGTGTGGTAATTACGCGAAAACGACTCAAAAACACTTGGGCAAAGTGCGACATCAATACATCAAAGCTCAAACACCTCAAATTGTTAAACGATACAATCGACCAAAATACTCCGCGGGAATCTGACGAAAAGAAATGAGTAGAAACTCACAAGCCGAAAGTAAATAACTCCACATTTCCGTAATTCAAACGATAAATATATATATATAATATATATATATATATATATATATATATATATATATATATATATATATATACATATATATATATATATATATAATATATATATCATATGTGTATATATAATAAATGTATATGTTATTATGTTAATATATATTATGGTTATATGTGTGTATATATATAATATATGTATAAAGTGGTATACTATATCTAAGTATAGTGTTATATATATATATAGATATATATATATATATATATATACTTGTTGTGTGTGTGTGTGTGATGTGTGTGTGTTGGGTGTGATAGATATATATATATATATATATAAGATATATATATTTTATGATCGAGAGAAAACTTAATCTCGGTGGAAAACCTAGAAAACTCAAACAGATGCACTAAAAAATCTTTTATATAGCCTGAAAAAATTTAGGCATCTGTTTGGTTTTTTCAGTGCATCTGTTTGATTTCTAGGTTTTCTAACAAAATATGGCTTTCTCTAGAACCCTCCATGTATATATATAATAGATAATATATATAATAAATATATATAATATACGTATATATATATATATATATATATATATATTATATGTGTGTGTGTGTACTTAGTAACTTAAATAAAAATAAAAAAATATATTTTATTATTATTTTACGTCTTATTATCGAGCTAACGGGGTACGACGTCTCGTCATTAAATATGTCCATGACCCAAAGCTTTTACCTCGACTCTAAATATTCCATAAGAATTATCCTTCGTTTCCTCATATAAAATCGACACAACGATTGATAATAGTAAATATTATAAAAAAAGTTTTGAAGGAAAATATATTTTATTTTATTTTTTTACATTAAATCTTCAAGTAAAACGACTTTTCATTATTAAACTCCTTGAAAATTTCCCTTGTTAAACAACGTCTCTAAGTATAAATTTCTTTCGAAAATTCGGCATGACCCGTACGTTTTTTCGACTTTTTCCAAGGTCTTAAACCTTAATCCAAAACACTTTTTCACAAACCTGACATTTTCCGACAACATTGATATTTTCAACACATTTTATCAAAACGTAGCAAAATAACTCCCTTCACATCCGACAAATCCAACAAAATCTCTCTTAGTCCAACACAATTCCTTTAGTCCATTCATAAAGTCTACAAATTCATTTACTTGTTATTGGGTCTTATGGCCTATTATGGTCTAACATACTTAGCCCGATAGCAAAGATTAGTCCATACTTCTTTTCATAAATCAAAAATACAAATCGAAACCCAATGGGCCTTTAGCCCATTAAGCCGAATTAAAACATAAGCTATAAGCTCATAAATAAGCAAAACCATATAAGCCCCAAGCCGAATAAACCAAATCGAATACCAAATAAGCTAAAACTTAATATAAGCAAAAACTAAATAAGCCATAAGCTTAATATATAAGCCGAAATCAAATAAGCTATAAGCTTAATATAATCCGAAACTATATAAGCCATAAGCTTAATATATAAGCCAAAATCAATAAGCTATAAGCTTAATAAAAAACCAAGTCCATTAACCAAGTTCACGTGGGCCGAGCCCACCTTGGTGTCGGACCAACAAAACCAAACGCACCCTTATTGGGCCGAACGAAACCAAACGCACCCTTATTGGGCCGAACGAAACCAAACGGGTCGGTTGGGTCGAGCCCACACCGAAACCATCCACACCGAATATCTCATAAGCCCAAATAAGTTATTCCTTAGCTTATTGAATAAGAAAAACCTCAAAATAAGCCCTTATAAGCATTTTTATAAAATAAAAAATTACCACAACAACCATTTTATTTAAACTCAAAATCTTCTTTCTTTCTTTTTATAAGCCGACGCACAAAAACCCCTTTTTACATTTTCGTTTTCAAGTTTTGACCTTTTTGGCGATGAACTTGAACAACTAGCGTCTAGACATCACAATAATCACAAAAGTACAACTTTAAATCAAAGTTTTTGAAAAACTTACTTGTTTGACGAGTTTGGTTCAGTTTTAACACGCGAATAAAACCTAAAACCTTGTTTTTACAACCCAAAACTACTAGCTATCAACCCAATAATATATTCTTAACCCGTGTTCTTGAGAAAATCTTCAAAATCTTGTTTCTTGTCTTCCTTGTGGCTCGTCCGAATGTAGAGAGAGAAGAGGAGAGATAGAATTTTTTTTGTTGTTTTGAAAATGAGAGAATGATGAAAAATTTGTTAAGGTGGAGGAATAAATGTGTACCAAGGGAACATACTAGCAAGATTTTAGCCTTCTT
Source organism: Tanacetum coccineum (assembly GCA_026074375.1). NCBI lineage: Eukaryota > Viridiplantae > Streptophyta > Magnoliopsida > Asterales > Asteraceae > Tanacetum > Tanacetum coccineum. Next base: position 49,177 of record BQNB010010020.1, read on the forward strand.
GTCCCATATTATCTCTTTTAGGCATCCAAGCATCTTAGGAGGCCTCGGGTCTTCCTTTTTGTGTCGGGATCACTTAAAAACTCATTTTTCATCTATTTAAAATGTCAACCAAACTTATTTATCATTCTCATTTTGTTTAAAATTGTTTTTCCATAAACCTAGGTTATTCATATGACACCTATCACATTAAATTGCTACAAATCCATTTTGAGCCGTTATCGGTCGACTCTGGACCGAAAACATGAATTTTTGACAAAATTCAACCGAACCTTGCTCATCCATTTAAAAACACTTCAAATCACAAAATATGGCTTGACAACTTATATTCACCCAAAATTTCACCTTTTTACGACTGTTACAGTCTTTTACCGAAATTCACGAAAACAACCATTTTTCTGATAACTTTCAAGTCTCACACTCACAATTTACGTTTTAATTCCACTCTATATCATTATTACCCATTAACACATTCCCAATTTTATTTAATCTCCATACTCGAATAAACTGTCGTGCCGGTACGCGTTGCGTGACGATTTTTCGCTAAACGCAAGAAAACTTCCCGAAAAGCACTGAAAACCTCAAAACCACTTTAAAACAGAAAAACAAATCAAAAGTGATTTATTTACAAACTCAAAACTCCATCAAACTCCCGGTTAAACTGAAACCCCTTTTACCCAAAATAGTCAACATAAGTCAACTTTTCAGCTTTCATCAAGAAAACTGACAAGATCGAAAGACTTCCAAATACAAAACTATAATATTTTATAATACTTAACCATGGAAAAATTACTGGTTATCACACATTAAGTTAGTTGATGTCTTTTATAAGGTTTTATTTCGTCTTTGAATTCTTTTATCATATTTGTTAGTTTAACTAAACGCTTCTTTATTTTTCCAATAAAAATTACACATTATGCTTTCCTACTTTTGTTTCATTGTTATGCGTTTTCTTTTTTAAAGCTAGCCCGCCATCGGGCGAGCTATAAAACTAGCTATCATATAAACATGAAATGTGTAGCAGACTAGCAGTGTTTGGTTTTTGACTTTTTCCTTTACTAGGTTTTCAACCCGCGCTTCGCTGCGGAGCACGGAGTTTTATGTTATCAAACCTTTTTATGAAAAGTAATGTAAGATGAATGCAGTAGCAACAAAGACACTGAATTGTGAAATATTCATGTAATAAAAATTTATACATGTATCTGTATTGTCAAACTATAAATAAATGTTGTAGTGCGTAAGATCAACTGCTTCCCTTTTAAGGATGTAGGTCAAAAACTAATGGTGACCTCTTTGTGAATATCATGTAGCACCAGCATCTCTGAGAATGGACACTTTGATGTTTCAGACAAACTGTGAGCTTTTCGAGCAAAAGAGTGAAGAAGAGTTGCATCGCTCTTTTTTCCCATGAATGAAGAAACGGATTCATTTAGATGGTGTAGAACAAAAAAAGATTCAGTATTCACTAAGGTGGAAACAAAATAGAAAAATAGCAGACTGTTTTAGACACTTGATCTTGAATAGATTATCAGATTTATAACATTCACCATCCAAGATGCCTTACACTTCTTCCAGCAGGCATGACAATTAAATAACATTAGCACGTAAAGAAATTACCAACTCAAGCTTCCAAAAAATAGCATAATTACAACAAGAAGAAACTCCTTAATGGAGTTCTAGTCCCCATGTACTTTTTGAATGTAAGAACTAATCATCTTCAGGATTGCCCAATTCTACACTTGATTGAAAAGTCTTTGGTACAGTGCCCACATAACTTCTTAGTTGTTAGTTTGTCCAAACTTTAAGCATTTTAAGGTTAAATTCAATATGTTGTGACCCGCGTATACTCTTCCTGTCAAAAGTGTAAACTCTCAAGTCAGTTGACCACTAAAAAAAGAATTCAATATATTGCATCAATGAGATTATTTATTTTTGCAGATTATTTGCTTATTTATAAGCACTTTGTTTTTAAATCAAGATAATAAATTTAAATTGAAAAAGTTTCTTAGTTGATATAAACTAAATATTCGTTTAGGCTTATTTCTAACCTGAACCTGATTATCAATCATTTAATAGAAGATCTCTTCATAAAAACGGGTCTTATTGCATTTTCATACAAAATAAGCAAAATCATAAATTTGTTAATTCAAACATACATATGATTCATGACAGTTGCCTATTTGACCCACGTGACCCATTTTGATACTTATTGAAAATATGTTTTGTTGTTCACTTAACAGTTACCCATTTGCATACATCTTCCGGTCAGTTTAGTCGTTGTTCACCACATGAAGATAACCGAGTGTACACTGTTTGAAGTGGCGTGTGTATAAAAGTTCTCCCGTATTAAGAAAAAGTGGCCTGCTAAATTTCTTAATTCTGTTGACTTGGTAAATATCTGAATTCTGCATATGTTAACTAAACAATCTATCATTGAATTTCATAAGCAATGGGGTGTTTCACATTGCTTAATTACACAACTTATGTGCTTGTTACTCAATCATATTAAAAAGCATTTTCAAAACTCTATTGCATTTGTCAAAGAAATGAAATCATATAAACCATTTCGGAAGTTACTGGTGAGATAGTGTGAAAGCTTTCTGGGAATTTAATGCATCTTACTATGAATAAATTTGCTAGTAATGTTGTAGAGAAGTGTTTGAAAGATGTTATCAATGATGAGTGTGTGACTATTGTTCGTGAGCACAAATAGTCAAAAATTTCTATCAGTTGTTCAGAACGCTTTTAGGAACTATGTTGAACTTTGTTCTTACTTTAAACTTGAACATTCTGTAACCTGTCTTTTAATACTTTGAAGGGTTCTCTTAAGGAGGCGATGATAAGCAAAATACAAAAAGAATACTCGTTTTTACACAGTTGTCCCCATGGGAAGAGGGTTCTAGCATTGGTTAGAAATAGTATTCACTCGAAACGTATTAGGTAATTAGTCCTAAGTTTAGATTCATGCTTAACAAAACTTATACTCCTAAATCTAGATTTTAAGTGTACAAAAGACTACTCCTAAGTTTAGCGTGTCTGCTGCTAAGCAAAACTTATGATGTTATACAAAAGAGCATTCCTAAGGATTATAAAAGCCTTTGATTTTCCTACTTACCTTAACATAATCTGAAACTTATGCTACTATGAAAAATTTAGAATAAAAGGCTTAACATAATCTAAACTTAGGACTACTTAACATATTCGAGATTGGTACCCACAATAGTTAAGACGTGTATTATTTCACCTGAGAAAATAAAAACCTAAATCTAAAACTTTAGAATCACGTACCTTGTTAATATTTTTGCCCGAATCAAGCAATTCCCAAAATCATTAAATATGCAGCGAAGCATAGCCGTAGGAACAGGAGTTAGTACATGCCATTGACACAACGAATGCTGCTATGAAAACTTTAGAATAAAAGGCTTAAAGAACATAAATTCTAAACATTTGCATCAGAATAAACTGTTGTAAATACTTATGTATGTCTATATTCCAAGTTACATTTATCGGTGAATTTTTATTCTGTTTGGATTTTCATTTATAAAGTATATCTCATTAAGATACATTAAACAGTTTCTGATCTATAAACATACAATGTCATTTGTGAGAATCCAATGATGTACATGTCAAATAGTCTGATGCAACGAAAAAGCTTATCAAATGATAAGCTCGAGTCACCAACCTATCCTTTAGGTTGACCATATTTCATAGATTCTACCTCTCCTATTCGTAGAGTATTCTTTTGCTTATTTTACCTATTAAAGGGGTGTTTGTGTCGGCTTATATAGCCGCCTTATGGCAAACTAATAGAATATCAATGATGCAATCCCTATGCCTACGCAAATGTGTATTTCTAGTCTTTCCACAGATAGTGGTGTGATTTTAGCAGGCTACTTTGAGGTGGTAGCTCGTAGGATATAAGCATAAAGCACGTCAGCTGATGCAACCAATATAATCCAAGGTAGCAAACAAAGAGGGAAATTATCGATCTACTTGTCATTAATATGCATCATGTTTAGAATGATAATATAAAAGTTAAATGTCATAAATTTGGCAGTTGTAATCTAATTTTAGCTCACATTGATCTCTCAGTCACAATTACATCTAAACGTTATTACGGTTCTATTATGCTTACCACATATATGGGTTTGAAAGATTAAAATACCGAAGAGCATTGGCTGGAACTGGTTTAATCCTGAACATTTAATTATTTTTCATGTCCAGTACTCAAGAAAAAAAAGCAAAATTTAAAAGATATGATTGTACCACATGAGTTTTGTTTGCTTCAGCCGTTAGTGAGAGTGTGTAATGTAGGTGCACTTGTTTGTATCCTTGCGCCAGTTCTGAACACGGATGGCCAGTAACTTTGTCGATGGCTAGCGTGAAAAACGCGAACTATTCGTCTATGGTTCCATCTATAATTGTGGCTTTGTAATGATTCCTTTTTTTAGTCAGATAATAGACAGCTTATGTTGTTAATTATCGTCACTGATTTAATTATTTTTTGAGAGACGTGTTTTTGCTATGCGTGTATACTTGTTTTTGGATGGTTTACCTGTAAGTAGGCCGATCTTGTTGACCGTGGTCTCAAACTGCTCTTCCAATCATTGTTGCAATCGTTTCCTAACTTCCTTGCTGAACAAACACACATGTAAGATTATGAGACATATATGTGGTATTTACAGTCGAAGGATAAAAAAATCACCTTTGCAGATATATCTGCTGCATTATTTTGAAGACATAAATGTTGGGTCAAAACAGCTCTAATTGCTCCACTGGTAACACCAGCTAAAATGACAAAGTTTGAGGAAAGATTATAAATACTGAGATGTTTTAACTGGTAGCTACTTTTCAAATGTGAAAAAACATAAACGACTTACTGAAAGATCTTGATAAGCTTCTTATGCAAACAATGAAGACACTCGCAGAAGGAAACAATGAAGAAAGAAGGTGCATTAGTATTCCTGCAACCACTACCATATATCATTTAAGAAATTTTCTAGCAAAATCTCTTTAGAATGAAATGACCTGTACGCCCTTAAAAAAGTAATTGTTTGTATTGTGTCTTACTGTACTGCAAGCCGCAATCTGAAACTGATTATTATTTTTAATTATTGGCACCTGTGTAGTCTTCTTTTTCTACATAGATCTAAAAACCCACATATACAATAACCAAAATCAAAGGGTGTTTGGGATTGCTTTTTTTTCAGTTTACCGGTCCTAACTCCTAAATCATCTTCTATATTCACCAAGTCTATAGTGTTCAATGATAAAAACCTATAACAATCCAAATACTCAAAAACAGAATATCCATAGACGTCAGCTAAAAGTATATTATAAGACTGACCTTTGCAGCCTGAATCAAGATATGGGTTGCCCACATAACCTTTGTTGCAGCCAAACCGATACCCGTCATCATGCACAACAATAGAGAGCCAATTATTTTTTCTATAACAAAAGATCAACACATAAATTCAACCATTCAATAATAAATCAAAACCCCTAATCTTTTTCATATAAATCTAAATTTAATACACATAAGTTAGGTCAAGAAAACATACCTGATGATTTTTCGAATGCAATAGGATTGAATGAACCCATCTGACAACAAAAATCAAACAAAACATGTATCATCATTTTTGAAGAATCAGAAAGAAAACAAAACATGACAAAAAAATTAGAAAACTCACAGTGTCTTGATTGTTTAATAGTTTGTTATTCTGAAAACCACCACATAGAACCATAAAAAACCCTAAATTTTGCATAAAAAATAGAAGTTCGTAAATTATTAGATAAAAATTAGGGTTATTGTCTATCTCACATTTACAAATTGATAGTTGTAACTTTCTTGAATGGGATCTTCAATCTTCAGTTTGTCGAACTTTTTATATGATTTTTCGGTGAGTTTTTCATTTGTCTCAGTCGAGAGAGAAAACACAACGATGCCTTCAATTGTTCGTATGTGTTTTTTTAAAGGTTTTGTATATGTTAGATTGGAAAAAGAACGTGTGTACTTGAGTTTAGCTACGTGTTTAGTTATAAAATTAGTGGAAAATTATGTGTCAGTAAAAAAAATTAAGTTGGACTGGACCGGGGGTCATACAAACCCGGTTTTTTTATTATAGACGCCTGATAACGTTTCCGGCGGTCGAAAGATCTAGGATCGAACTCAGACAAGACAATTGTTACAATATCATCATTAAATAAGAGGCTGCATTTATTATGCTTGACCGGGCACAATTACCAATTTCTGCTATTTGTATAAATAGTATAATAGTTTATCATGACACCTTAGGTTTAACTTAATTTATACAAATTCGAGTGTTTATTTCCATAAGCCTATACCTACCCAATAATCACAATTTATTAGTTCAAATATGAAAATTAGTTTTACTAATATAAGATTCTTAAACAATGACATATTCCTGATTTCATCTAATAATTCACATTTTTATATTAACTATAATCACAAAATGTTCCTACATTATAGGCTAATGTCAAAGTTTTCAAAAACTACATTAAAGATAATGAGTAGAGATCCAATAAGAAGTAAATTAAAATAAAAAGTGGTGAGAAGTGACTAAAATTACACATTTGAGATGCAACGACTTGCATTAGATGCATTTTTATTCATTTAGATGCAACATATTGAGTTTCGAAAGTTAATTGGATGTGTAGATGGTGCAAATTGATTTTCATGATTTTGACACATGTAGAGGAACAAAAAACAAGAGAAATCATGAAATGCATCTAATATACGTATATGCATCTAATTAAAAGCTAAAAAATATATTATGATGCATTATAATGCATTTAAGATTATAGAGACGCATCTAATTTAAGTCGGTGCATCTCGAATATGCGATTATAGTTACTTTTTATCCTTCTTATTTTAAAAAAACTTTTCATTTGATCCTAACTCAAAGATAATAAACCAATATTAGGTAAATTAACAATAAATAGTTATAATAATATGCAAAAATCTTATTGTGACGATCTTCAATATAGATCGAAAATGATGGTTTAGATATGTAAATTCATTACTAGAGTTACGCAAACTCTCAAAAGTCGTCTCAAGCAAAGTCTCGAAGACATTACTCAGAATTCGTTATAATATATTATAGACAAACTAGGCGAATACCCGCGCATAGCGGCGGAAATTCTTAGCAACCGATAAGGGTGAGCAGAAAAACCGAATAAACCGAAACCCGAAACCGAGCCGAACCGAACTAATAACCGAACCGAATTCGTCAAAACCGAACCGAACCGAATCACTAATTCGGTTCTCAGGTTGGATATGGGTTTGGCACTCCGAACCGAAAACCGAACCGAAAACCGAATTCATATAAATATATATATTTTTTATATATTTATATATATAAATACCATTAAAATGTTATCATAATTTAAAAAAAAAACACTTTTTATCTTAATAATAATTTTTTGTTTACTAAAAATCTATGTAATTATTAATTTTTTTTTAAAATATTGAAATTCGGGTTATTCGGGTTTATATATATATATATATATATAGTTAGGATCAAATGAGAAGATAAATTAAAATAAGAATAATAAGAAGAAACCACAACCACACATTTAATATGCACCTACAAAAACTCATGCATATCCTTTTGATTTTTTCTCTTCTATTTAAAATGTGTGGCTAGAATTCTTTCTTATTCTTCGCATTTTTATTTTCTTCTCACCGGATCTCTACTATCTCTCTCTCTCTCTCTCTCTATATATATATATATATATATATATATATAAAGATCAATAAAATTTTATCCTAATATTGAAAAACACTTTCTATGTTTGAAATGATTTTTTTGGCTAAATATATTTGTATAAATATATATATATTTTAAATAAATTGTGTAATTCGGATATACCCGAAAACCGAATTGAATCGAACCGAACTAGAATTCAACCAAACCGAACCGAAAACCGAATTTGATTTCGGTTTGGGTCAGTATATGGGTTGACCTTAAAAAAACTTTTAACCGAGCTAACCGAACCGAACAAACCGAATAACTCGATAACCGAACCGATCAACACCCCTAATAAACCGAACTAGATTCACACATAACACGAACCGAAAACCGAATTTAGATTTCGGTTATGGGTCATTTTCACAGCTTAATGGTTTTTGCTTATTTGAACTTTTTCATTTGAAAACCTCCTTTTTAGCTTAAAGTACTTTTAGGAATTTTCTTAAATTTTTTAGGATTAAGTTTAGTATTTTTAATCTCATTTTTTGTATTATTTAGTTAAAAAAATAGTTTTAAATAGTTTAAAAATCCAAAAAAATATTTGTTGTCTTTTAAAAATTAGTTTAAAGCATTTAAGTTTAAGAAATTTGCATTTTAAGTTTTTAGAGTTTGTTTTGATATTTTTTTGTTTATCCGTTAGTCGTTAATTAATGGGTTAAGTCCATTAATAGGTAACCTACTTACCAAAAACTACACTTTTAGGTAACGTACTTTGTTTATTATCATTCAGACCCATCAAACTTGTTATGACTTGTTAAAATAGGTATTGTGACCGTTTGAGTGCCACATCAACATTACGGGCCCACATCATATATTAAATAAAACACATGAGGTTGGGTTTGATGTTATTGTTGAGCCGTTACTTACTCTTCAAACCCAAAAACAAATCTTGATCATATATAGCCAATGTCGAGTTCATCTTCTTCATCATCAACCCGTCGTTATAAGTCTTCGATTTTGTGTAAGTGTAAGTTACCAGTTAGAGTTTTGACATCACGAACACTTGAAAATCTATCCAGACGATTCTATGTTTTTCCTAATCGTAATGTAAGTGTTTTGGTTAATTTATGGATGCGTTTAGTAATTGATTCTCATATAAACATTTGATTGTATTGTGATCAGAGGCATGTTGGGAATCATTGTCGCACTTAGGATTGGTATGATCCAGAGCTTGAACATGATTGGTATCGTTATGAGTTGTTCAACATGTATAACTTGCTCATTCCACAACAAAGGCATCAACATCAAGCTGAGATGAATCGTGAAGAAAGCATTAAAGAGTTAACCTACCAACTAAACAAGACTTGTACCCGTTTGACTTTTTACAAGTCAACATGTTTAATTCTTGTGTTTTTACTCCTTGTTGTAATGCTCAAAGGCTAAGTATGAAGCTTGTTATTCAACTTCTGTATGTTGTTTCTGTAATAGCTTGTATGATGTTTTATTTTGGTACAATCTTTTAAAATAAAATGGCTTTTTAATCTGTTTGTTATTGTTTATGTAATGAAATGGCTTGTTAATCTATTTCTTATATGTTTCTTATTGTTTCTGTGTGTTGTACATGGACCACTTGCAATGATACCAACAACAAAAAACTAGTGAAACAAGAATACTATAAGGAAAAGTTGCATAGATTAATGAAAGCATGTGGGGGATAATCCAAACTTGGACAACAAATTGTCATAAGCCTTTATACATACAAAAGACAGTCAAATAAAGGCATTGTTAACTACAAAAGCTGAGTGCCTAACATCCCACTTGTTCATAATGCGAATAAAAAAAACCCTTCCCAAATCTAGATCAATGAAAAGGCTTTTTCTGGTGTTGACCCTTCCCCATCTTTTCCAAACCCAGATTTCTTCATCTTTTGATTAAAGATCCTCTCAGATCTGCCCCTGTTCTTGTGAAATATGATCCTCTGTTTGGCTGGAGCTTCTTCACTGGATGCTGGTGCTTTTCTTTTTGATCTTCTTAGTTGTAGTTCAGGTTGTTCACTAGGTTCTACAAGTTGCTTCCCTTTGTCTGCACTTGGAGTAACTGCTGCAATTGGCTCCTCACTTGGTATCTTAGCTTCAAAATCACCTAGTCTGGACCCTATTTCACCCTTGTCACTAATGTTTGCTGCAACTGATTCTTGAGTCTGCACATTTGCATCAACAGTTGTCAAATTCCTTTTGTATGGTTCAACCTCAAATGATTCTTCTTCCTGAGACCAGTTGGAAGGGTGGTAATAGTCCATTTTACTTTCCCATTCTTGTTCAGCCAATTGCTCTTTTAGTCTTTCTTCATCTTCCCTTTTGAGCTTTTTCTTCCATAGTGCACCTCAATGCTTCTTGATCAAATTCATCTTGTTGAGCTTGATAAGCATTAGTTTTTTGTTCTTTTTGTAACAACATCTCTTCCATATACTCATGTTCTAAGTTCTTTCAAATTTCATCCTTAGTCATCTGTTCCTGAAATAGATGCAGTAAAAACAGTCACAATCAAACACAAACACTAAAAATATATGAATATGTAACAATACATACCCCATCTCTTTGCATCTGACCCCTTCCTCTTCCTCTCTGACCCCTTCCTCTTCCTCTCTGACCCCTTCCCCTTCCTCTTTGAGACCTCCCAGTATCTCCCATAGTTGCAGTCCCTTCACCCCTACCACCAAAACCACCTCTACCACCCCTTGACCCTCTACCTCTACCTCTTGCAGATGCATAGGTTCCATACTCATGAGGTTTTGGAACTGATGGTCTATTGATCTTAGGTTTGGGCACTGGTGGTTTTTTACAACTTGATTTGTTGTGACCTGTTTCTTGACAGTTAGTACATGTCATCTTTCTTCCCACCCTGGATACTTGGGAATTGTTTTCAGATTGTCCCTTCATCCTACTCTTTCTAGGCCTTCCTGGCATTGTTCTAATAATAGGTGGTAAAAGGGGGTGATTACTAGTTTTTTTCCACATTATACTACCAAATATAGGTTGGATGCTAAACTGGTAAGCCTCAAACCATTTCTGTTAGCAATAACAATGATCCACTCCTTCTATAGGGTCCCTATTCATATGATTGTATGTTGCTACTGAATGTACACATGGTATACCTGACAACTGCCACATCCTACACATACATTGTTTCAAGTGTATGTTGACCCCATATGCTTCATGCCCCTTTCTTACCTCTAGTACTTGAAAACCACTAGGAATGACCATCCAATCCCTAATAATGTACATATTAGTATATGTTCATTAATAATAAAGTAAAGCATTATAACAAAATAGTGAAGAATTATTTACCTTTGTTTTTCCTTAAGAACCTCTACCCTCTTTCTGATGGAAGGTGTGATACTATGCTCCCAAGTCCTTGCTACTCTATTCATAGCAACCAATCTCTGCATAACATAGAGTCTGATATCTTCAAGCATTGTGATTATAGGTTTGGTCCTTTGGACTAAAATTGCCCTGTTGAAACTTTCACATATTCCATTCTCAAAATTTGGGCACTTTGATTGTGTCTGAAGAAGGCTCTGCACCAAGAATTTGGATTCCTGTCACATAGGTACTGATATGCTTCTGTACTGATTATCTTCAACTCTTCCATCTTTGAGTAATAAAGTTCTTCAACTGTTGTTGATGCAACATTCCAAAAAAGACATTGCAATTGAACACCACTGATTTTTTTCTTATAGTTAGCAAACAAATGCCTAGTGCACTTTCTATGTTCAGCATTTGGAAGCAACTCATTTACACTTTCTAATAATCCCTGCATTAATAAATGTTCTTGAGAAGTTAGAAAAATTAGGTGGTATGATAATAAGTTATATATGATAGTAAACTTTCCCTTTAATTTACCTTGTGAGAGTCAGAGATAATTGTCAATCCCTCTCCAGTCTCTAATTGTAGGTCTTCTTGTATCAAAGATATAAACCAGCACTAGTTTTCATTGTTTTTAACCTTGACAACTGCCCGAGCTATTGGATACATCTGGTTATTTGCATCTCTTCCTATAGCTACCAGTAACTCCCCTCTACATGCAGTTTTAGAAAACAACCATCCAATCCAATCACCTTTCTACAACCTGCTAGCCAATCATCCTTAACACCTTTAAAACAGACATAAAACCTTCTAAAATAATAGTTACCAGATTCAGTCTCTTCATCATCTAATCTACATGTGAACCCTGGATTTGAATCAAGGATGGCCTACCTATACTCCCACAACCTCCAATAGTGTTTTTTAATCCTCATTCATAATCAAATAAGCCCTTTGCTTAGCTCTCTTACACTGTCCAAGACTCACATTGATAAGAAATTTCTCCCTAATTTCATTTTTCATTTGCAAGTAAGGAATGAAAGGGTCTGCAATGAGCTTTTTGGCATAATGGTGTGCTATCCATTTGTAGGTAACTAGAGAACCTAAATTGTAATTTCTTGAGCAGTTATGTTCAGGTTTCAGTGACTTAATTTGGAAAGAATGCTCAGTTGACATCCAAGAAGCATACAGTCTAAAACCACAAACTGGTTTTTTTCTGTCAATTTTTACCTTACTTTTGGTCCACTTAGGTGACTCAGAACAAGCCTCACCAGAGTTAACAGCTTTAACAGGAGTCTTTGGAGACTTACTTGTACCTTCACCAGAGGTAATAGCTTTAACAGGAGTCTTTGGAGACTTACTTGTACCTTCACCACTCTTTGATCTACTCCTAGTACTGACTTTGTTAACCTTTAAGCTTTCATCCTCACCCAACTCTTTCTTTTACCTTTTTTTTAAACTATCAGCCCTATTACATCTACCTGATTCCACATCCCTACCACAATAAACTAGAAATTTCCTCCAATCATTCCTATAAAACCACAATGGATACCCATTGGCTACCCCATAATTTGCTAAACATAGTTTAAGTTGTTCAGGATGGTGAAACCTCATTCCTAGTATAGGTTCCATTTTTTTCCAATCCTGATTGGGATCATGGGTTACATAACTGATTCTCTCCTTAACATTAAACACAGGATCTATGTTTTCAGTGTCTTCTTCCACTGTTTCAACATTTTCATTCACAGGTTCATCAACTAAATTAATAAACTCAGGATTATCACCGCACAACTTATTAAGAAATGGGTCATTGGTACTGACAGTGTTAATGACTACATTGTGATCAAGTTCTGAATGAAAATCAACATAACTTAAGTCTTTTTCATCACTAGAATAATAGGCATCACTAGACTTATTACCATCATCAGCCATGGTTTCCCTTTGGTCCCTTATATCTAAAACATCATAGCCACTATGCTCTACATACAAGTTAATTTGCCATTTATTTTTGTAAGCAAAATTAACAAATTGGTCAACATCTGAATCATTCTGAATGGGTTTAATACCAATTCTTAAGGGAGTGCCTACTTTGCAATAACACATACTAGCAACTAGCCCGTAAACCAACTTTCTAATTACATCACGAAATTGAACATATGACATACCTTCAAACTGGATATCAGTAATTTGCTTAATATCTAAAACTGCATATTCAAAAGGACACACAGTAAAAACACCATCATGGAAAAGATTAACTGTGATTGTACGATTCTTGTTTGGTACCTTTTTACCCATTGAATCGAATTTTAGATTAGGAAGGATTGATTGTAACTAATGAAACAAGTGATTTAGGGTTTATAAAAGGGGGTAAAAAGGTGGGTCGGGTAGGTAAAATAATTAATAACCGAAAAAAATATAATAAAAATTCCAAAATTTGCCCATTTTTACCTATATTGAACTACATTTAAAAGATTGATGGGTCTGAATGATAATAAACAAAGTACGTTACCTAAAAGTGTAGTTTTTGGTAAGTAGGTTACCTATTAATGGACATTATAAAATCGCTTTGTTATGCACGGGTACTGGTCTGGTATTAATAAACGATTAATCTATTACAAATAACTATCTACAGTTAATTTTATATATCACTTTTTTTCGTACTTCTATTTGTTAAGTATAGCCTTTAAGACTACTTATAGCATAACTCTTTTAAAATTAGCTAAAAATATAATTAGTATAAAAGCACATAGTTTTTTCTCAAATGCTCCTAAAAGTTAACTTTTATGTAAAAAGGTGGGTAAAAACATCTTGCCATTATAGATGATAGATATCAAAAGTTGATTGCCTTCATGTATAGTCTTGCAAGTATTCACACAAACAAGATAACGGATAAACAAGTCATGTGACCTATACTATGTGCCATAATTTTTTGTTTATCAGTGGAATGCTTTTATATATAGTCCTAAAAAACTCATAAAACTTGAAAAGCAATAATGATAAGTTTAATCATCTTTACTATTGAAGTTTCCAAACCTTGTTTTAGTCAAAAATATCCCAAATCATTATATGATAAGTTTAAATTCATTGTTGTTACATTTTTATAAAAAAATATCTCTTGAACATTTCATAGGTTTTAACTATATCAACAAATCAGTATCTGACATTATACTTTATTATTAATAGGCAAGATTGTCATCTCGAGGAGGCTTTTAATGCCCCTACAAACCCGGTTCAATGTTCGGTTTTTTGAATTTGTTGACCTGGAGTTTGTTGTTCCAGGGTTTGTTTTGTCTACACGTGTATGATACGTGTTTCACAACAAAACCCCTCCACCTCTTTTGTTATTTCTCTCTCACCTCTCTGAAAGTTTTGTTCTTTCTCTCTCTAAAAACAGATATCACCGACCTTTGTTGCTCTCTCTCTCTCTAGAAGAAGATCATGGGTTTAGGGTTTGTTCTTGGTGTTTGTTTTAATTGTGGTTCGTAAGGGGGTTTGCTGCAATTACGTATGGTCTGCTCTTTTGTCCTTTGTTACTGCAACAAGAGATGAGCCAGGGTTTGTTTGGTGATGATGGTTTTGGTAGTGGAATTATTATTGGGTGTTTGGTTGCCGATAATTTTGTTGAATATTTTTGGGCTTTATTAAGCTTGAAATAAAGAAGGTATATAACTGTTATTGTTTGATTTCATGATCTTCATTGGGTTTATGTTTCTTTATGTTTCTAAAAAGGGTTGTTTGGCTTTATTTGTTACTAAAATTGTTTTTGATTAGATACCACTGAGATGTGATATTGATGCTGAGATTGTTATTGTTACTGCTTACAGTCACGATTTATGGTTCTGACTTGCTTATACTCTTGGCTTATGCTCCTTCGATGCCACCGCTCATTTCGTTGCCGCTATCCATGGCGTGCGACGATAGTGACGGGTGCGTGACGATGGTGATAGGATCATAGACTGTAAAAGAAGCCAACAGGATAAAATTAAGACGTATAAAGGCTATGTGCAATATGAGCCTCTAATAACAATTGTTATAATTGGCTGTCATCAGCTTGAATGACTCGGATAAGGCGAGATTGTCTATATGCATTGTGGCAGGGCAAGTTTCATAGACTTGCAGCCATGGTGCATTTTTTATTGGCTTTCTTGATTGAGGTATACATGTGATGCTGTGCAGCCACTGTTAATGAGGCTGTGATGAACCGGACATTAAACCAGGTTTGTAGGGGCATTAAAAGCCTCCTCGGGATGATAATCTTGCCTATTAATAATAAAGGTATAATTTTGGTGATATCTATTATGAAACGCTATGTGCAAAATGAGCCAGTCAATAAAACACTTTGGCTTGCTTATACTTATTCGATGCCACCGATACTTTCGTTGCCCTTATCTATGGCATGTGACGATAGTGATGGGTGTGTGACGATGCTTATAGGCTAACAAGTTGCACCGATCCTTTCGTTGCTGCTACTAATGGCACGTGACGATAGTGATGGATGCGTGACGATAGCGATGGCAAAGGGTGAAATCTATGTGGAATGTGGTAGAATGTGATCCAATGGTGGTTTGTGAGCTTTTGTTGGGCTTGCAGCCATGACACTTGAACTCTGATTATCGGTATACCATCGTTTGTGATTATGTTAATTGGTTATGTTGGTTGGTGTTGCTATGACGGAGCAGCGTCGGTGAGGTTGCTGCCATGGCTGGCTTATTCTCAAGAATAGACTGAATTCAATAAAAAGTGTATTGTTCCCACATTGACATATCTGAGCCTAACAAATTAAACTATGAAAGCAATGATGAGTTTATTGGTAGGGATGAACAGAGGCAAGGCGGTCTGCATCTTGGCGTGGCAACTTACTAAAGTTGCAGCCATGGCAGATGTGTTCTGTTTCTCCGATGGTCTACCCTTCTAAGCCAATAATTTTTTTTTGAAAAAGTATCACCAGCCGCTATGATGACAACAAGTAGAAGAGATGGTAAGTTGCTCGACATTTACTAAAAGAAAAGTTATTTCATCTTATATATATCCTATGTTATTTCTTTTGTCAGCATTTTACATATGATTCTGTTCGAATTTATGGTCTTTCCAAAACTAGGACCTACAAACTCAAAAGCTAAATACAAGTGAGCTTATGAGCTTTTACAATGTCAAATAAGGCAATAAGCCCATAAGCCCTGACCACACGCTAATCCAAACACTCCCTTAGCTCCAACCAGAGAACAAGTGATTGTTGACAAAGGGTCATATTGTTTGAAATTAAGGTTGAACAATAAAGGAAATTTATAACAGGTACTGATATACAAGAGAAGCAGGAGTCAATTATGGATAATGAAGTAGGCGATGAGGCCGAAGAGATTTACAAGGATGAAGTCATGGAGAGTTATACTAAATTAGAAGGTGGTCGTACGAATGCCGATGAAGCAAAGGTTTGAAACAACACTTTATTTGTTTGGTGTGATTTATAACTGTTGGTTTGTTTTGCTTGGTTAGGGGTGGGAATGGGTCATGTGAAAGCATATTGGCAATAGGAGTTAAAAAGGGTAGGCTTAGGTTGATTGGAAATACTCTTATGTCTAAAAATCTTAACATGTGATTCATTGGTTTATTATTGCCAAATAGCCCTATCTTAACTAGACATAGGGTTCTTGGAAATTTCATGAAACCTCATAATGTAATGAGTTTTGTTTAGACTTAAGAACTTAGTTAATAAGCCTCAGTCCTATTAAAAAAATATGTATCTTAAACGCGGTTTGGTCATCATAAAATTAGTACGCATAGTAGGTTTTCCATTTTTGGTTGTTTATGTTTTACGCATATGCAATACTTTAGAAACAAGAAAATGAGTGACGAGAGGAAAAAAGTTTAAAAATGTATAAAATTCGTGGCGAGAGGTATTTAAAATAGAGTAGCCACTGGGCAGGCTAGGTGGTTGTGAAATAGGTTTTTGCTGTTTTTTAGTTAAAAAAGGGTGTTTGATGGTTGTTTTTTCTGTCAAAACAGGTGTGGTTTCGGGGGTGTTTGGTTGCTGTTTTTCAGTGACGGAAATAAGATGAAAAGGATTATTCAACGCAGTAAAGCTCTATACCAAAGTCTTTATTCCCTACAACGGCATACGTTTTATGTATCAAGCTGAAGGAAGAAAGGATTCTTGCAAAACTGACTTATAATGCTTCTATTCGATTAAGTTCTCCCCTTTTCATAAGGTATGATTTCATCATATCCAATCATAAGTTTCACATGATGATATAATCCTACCCTTTTATAGTAGTGACAATATGGTTGGCGAGTTGGATAATGTATCAAAATGGGTCGGATCAAAACACGTGAATTTTTTTGGTCCGGTCAGAATGGGTTGACCCGTTACATAATAATCTAATGAGTGAACACAAATATTGTATTGAAGTAAAAAAAATTAAAGGGTATGGATGGAGATGATTTTTTTTCTTGAAGGTGCGATATGCTAAAAAGATGTTCTTTTTTCCCGTTAGTCTGCTGCAAAAAAGATAAAGGAATGGTTGGAAAGGGCATAAGGGTTAAAACAAAACCCCAATCAATAGATTAAATGAGCCAAAGAGGTGTTCAAATGCATCGTTGAGGTTGTTTTATTTCTGATATTACTTGCATATACTAAATTAGGAAGAAAACATGGAAGAACTTTCAGAATCACAGATATTCCATAATGATGTTTATGTTGGCCATTTTGTATTGGATTTATGTTTGAACTTTCTGATTGGTGAAAGGCTCATTTTTCATCCGCATAAGTTTGTTGTTGTATTCGTGCATACGCCTTCCAATTAGTCATTACACATAATTTATTTTATATAAGCAGTTTTGGTGTCTGTTACAATATTCGTACTCATTTGTGTTTTACTTGAAGAATAACTATATGCATGCTACGAGTAGGATCTGGCTTTTCTTTTATCAGGTTTGTTGACTTTGTAATTTTAGGTTGTGTGTAAGCAGGTTTTCTTTAATCGAATAGGCAATAAAATAGTGATTATTCTTTCGCAATGTGTGTTTTGCAGAAAGCATGTCTTCTTACTCTGTTAGTACTGGTCATTCTGTCCTGAATCAGGCTACGTCATCTAAGAATGTGACATCTGGCGGTGTGCACAATGAAGGTGAGCATACGTTTTTGTTTTGTTTTTTTTACTTTTATCTTTTTAGTATGTTCTACTGTGTTCTGTTTTCAGTCCCTATTTGTGGTTCTTTTTTTAAGTTCATTCGTCATTCGCATGTGTAACCTCCTGGTATATCAATATTGGTGATGGCGACTGTTCGTATGAGCACTGCAGAGCTAGATTTTGGTACAGGGAGCGGCTTAAAGGATATTCTAAAGATAGGAAGGTGGAATACCATAACTGTAATTTTGTAGATCTCTCCCTTAGAACAGTCATAGCTAAATGGTGATGTATTAATTGTGGACTATTTTTCAATTCTAATGGTGAGTTTTGTTGTGAGGTTAACTAATATCTGTTTCAGACATAAGTTGTAATAAAATAGTGGGTATTTCCATAGGAATACCATCTTTTAAAATTGTTTTTTGATTGTTTTTTTAAAGGAACCAGCTTGGTACTGTTTGCAATAGAAAAAAACCTATATATTGATGTTAAGAGTTTTATTGTTGTAGGCTGTTATGCTCACGAAAAAAACAGGTGTCGCTGCATCCGATTCAAGCATATACAGTTTGCTACTGTCTCTACTACTTGGCCGATTCAAGCAAATATAGTTTCGTATCCATAAAACACAAGCAAAATACATTAAAGCCGACACTCCACAGCGAAGCGCGGGCTAAAAACCTTGTTATAAGTTAACATGTGTAGCAAGTTTTTTATATCATTAAGTTGGAGCAATGACAAAAAAGTAGTAACGCAAACATGTATAACACAATCTACCGAGTCATCTAAGGCAAGTAAAAGCCAAATATTTGGGCCAAGAAAATATCAGGAAACCAAATTTTAAATGTTTGCATATCATATTGTAACCTTTGTCCTTTTTGTGTTCTGAATATTTCATTTATAGTCCTTTGACTATTTGGCTGTTGTTAGTTTATTCAGATTTTGTATCGTGTTGACAGTGGTGATTTTATAAGATATGTGATGATTTGAGGTTTATTGTGATTAATAATCCTTTTTGAAATGTATTATTGTGTTATTTGTATTCCGGGTGGTTCGACCCGTGAATTTTGAGAAATGCCGAAAAACGAGTCTGACACGTCCGTTAATGCCCAAATAAGTTTTGAAGGGTGTAAAGTGAAAATATGTCGTGTAAATACTCTAGGTTAGTGGAAAAATATTTTTAAAGTGAATAAAAATGCTAATTAACTTCGGGGTAAATTTTACGATTGAGTTTTACGAGTATTTAAGTGATCGTGACACGAAAAGAAAGGCTCGGGACTCCATTGGATCCCATGGTCGGTCATAGCAAGCAAGAGAGACAAGGAGGCTTAATTTTAGCTCCTTTGTCTAGAGTTGTACACAGAAGATGCCATTTTTCCCATAATCCTTATCATTTCACTTAAAAAAAAACACACACACATAAGAGTGTGTGTGTGTGTGTGTTAGTCGTCTGCCACCCAAAACCACCATCCACCATAAAAATTCCAACTTTGATCGAGAACGTGATATTCCGGGTTGAGAGTGTTTGGGTATTCATTAAACAACGTTTGGGTTGTCCGGTTCGTGTCAAAATATACATCTTTGAAGATTTACTTGTAAGTTTTCAAATTTAAATTTCGTTTGTCCTTTTGGGTTTATTTTGATGCATAGATGTTAGTTGTACAAGTTGATCATCGTGAAAATTGATTTTTGGAAGTGAAACGAAAGAAAAAGGGTGTGTTTGGTTCGTGTATGGTAAAAAAGAAAAAGAGGATTTTTGTAGTTTTGATGTTGTGATCGTGATGGTTGAATAATATATGATTCTAGAGTGCTTATTTTTTATAGTAGCTTGTATAGCTTATTCGGGCTTATTTTTAACCTATTTCTTGGCTTATTTGGGCTTATAGGCCACGAATGGATTCCCAAAATCACTAGGAAAGTGATTTTGATTATTTTTGTGTTATGGTGTATGTTGTGGACTATTTTTGAGACTTATGGTAGTAATCAATTTTGATACGTAGCTTATTAGCTTATTTTAAAGCTTAATATACGTATTTTTGAGCTATTGGACGCACGACCCAATAAGTCTATTTAAGTCACGGCTTAATGGGAAGGCTTATTGTGGTCCGAATTATTTCTACATATAAGTATATACTTATATATGTAAATGGGCCTTGGTTTTGGAATTAAATAGTATTTTAGACTTATAAATGTCCTAATGGACCCTTGTTGGGCCTTAAGGCCCAATAAGCGATATTTAGTCGTTATGAGAGTTTTGATGGACTTTTGAAAGTAGAAATGTATTTACAAAGTGGTATTGAACGATATTTTGGGAAAAATGTGTTAGGAAACGATAAAGATTGAGATTTTGGAATTTTGTCGAAAAGTGTCGAATTTGTGAAAAATTGTTGAAAATAAGGTTTGAAACCTTGGAAAACGTTGTGTAAACGTACGGGTCATGTCGAAATTTCATAAAAAGTTTATACTTAGAAATTTTCTTAAAAACATGATTTTTGATTAAATAATAAAATAATATTTTATTATTTTATTTATTTTATAAATTCACTAAAAGACCAAAAATATGATTTTTCTCGAAACTTCTCTAATGTGTTTATTATGAGTAAACGTTTCATTTTCAACCGTATAATGATCATGTTGAAGTGACTAAGGTTACCGAATGGACTTGTCGAGACATATTTATAATTATTAATTATAAATATTTATTTATTTTACTTATCTATTTTCTCTAAATATTATAAGTATGTATTATCGGGGAATGAGATTGATATGATTGTGGAAATAATTCGTCAACCATCACACCACTAAAGTGTTTTGGGTAATTATACAACGCGTCTAAACTCGATGCATCAAAACATGAAAATTGTTTTGGAATTGGATGATTGAATTGGGACATTAACTGGACTAGGTCGTGTGCGGGCGTCGTTGCATTTGCTTGTGTGATTGAGATTTGGGTAGCTAAAGACTTGCTTGAGGTGAGTTCTCATAGCCCCACTTTTTATTGTTTTTCCATTGGGGGAAAATGATACTCAAACGTGTTTTGAAATGTTTTGAATTGATCTGTGCGAAATGTGGTTTTGTTTTTGGGACAAGATATGTGCTTATGATTGCTATGTGAATATTATGAGATGCATGATTGTTTGGATCGGATGGGTACGCCTACCTAATATTTGTGAGATTATTAGATCAGATGGGTACGCCTACCCAGTATTTGTGTGATTATTAGAGCGGATGGGTACGCCTACCCAGGTTTGTGTGTGGTCCTGCCCTAATTTTAGTGCTCCAGCTGGTAGGCCCTTTAAGTGCGTAAGTGACATATGGTTATTGATTAGCGGTGATGCTAAGGTTGTTTGCATATATTCACTGTCATATAGCACAATGTCCACTATTGAAATATTGGCACAGCTTTTGGGTTTAAGGTCAAACCTACAAGCTCACCAACATTATTGTTGACGTTTTCGAGTATCATTTTCAGGTGAAGTGAAAGAAGAGTAGTTTGGTGATTTTGATAGCAGACTTAGAAGTATCCCGTGTGGAATTTCGTGTGAAGTCTTGCTTGCTTGTTGTTTTGATTCTAGTTTTTGGATGTTTTGGAATAAGTTTGGATTATGGTCCCCTGTGTGGGCATTTGAATAATTGTAAGAGATTGTGGATTTTAGTTGCGATTTGGGACATCACTTGAGTTTGTTCAAGGTTGATGGTCTTCATAGCACTTGGAGTTTATGCAATGTAGTTTTCTCTATTTTGTATCTTGTGTTATGATTGATCATTATGTTTCATTCTTGAGTTTATGCCATTGTCGGAGTGTGACACATATTTTGGCATGGTGTTGCTAGGATTTTGAGTTACTCTAGAGTTCACTATTTGGTAAATCCGAGCTCTTGACTTGCATAACGAGAATATCATATGTACCGGTGGGGTGATCAAATTCGCGTTGCATGTGTATAAGTCCTTACTCACCCATCCTTCTCCCATCGAACTTTTAACGATCCAATACTTCAATCTCTCACTAATCTTATCGTGCCTCAGAACTGTCACAACATGCATTGCATTTCTTGCACATAGTCAGGAAAACACTCCCTATAATAACAAAAATGTATCTATGAAAAGTGAATGGATGATGAGAAAATGAGTTTCTAAAAGAATGGTCAATCAAGAGATTTTCTGTGTTATCGAAGAATCTTTTTTATATAAGAAAGCAAAACCTCAAGTGGGGACTTTTGTATTTAAAAAAAAATCAAATCATACTTTATTTAGTAAGTTTGTTTTTAATAAGAATTTTTTCTAGGTTTTAAAAATTAAAATACCTAATTTACTTAACAAATCTCTAAAAACGTTTTAATTCTCACATATGAAAAAAAAACTAAAAAAATACACATCGGCTATAATGCTATTCTTTCATAATTGTAGATTAAAAATGTAAATTTTGTTTTAAACACGGGATCTTACACATTATGTTAGGTTTCTCGATTCACGATCTCGGGAGGTCGGGGAAGCTCAAAATAAGAATAAGCCATAATGATGAGGAGAGAGCTTTTTCTAATTTTCAAAGTTTTATTAAAATTGAAAATGAAAGGGAAATACAAATGTGAGCTTCACCCTCTAATGTTGATTAGAGGGGAGTATTTATAGGCTAAACATAAGGACACTTTGGACTAATTACACTTTTAGTCCTTGTGTTTTAACTTAAGCCTAAACTAGAGTAATTTCCATATAGACACCATATTTTTGATCCTAACAATCTTCCCCCAATATGGTGGCATATGGAATTACTTACAATGTATCCTACAAGTACAAATAGCTAAAGATATCTGCAGTTTGCTTTGTCTTCAACATGTACTTTAGCTTGAATCATTCCTTCACTTGTATAGAATACAATGTAATATGTATAAACTGAGTTGACTTCCCCCCAGTTCATACTGCATGTCTTCAAGCAGTTCAACTGCTTCCCCCCAAACAGACAGCCATTCGAAGCAAATATGATACTTTGATGTAGTTGACAAATCTTCTAACTATAGCGGTTTAAGCTCGCGGCAGAATTTGTAGAAGATGAAGTAAACTACACTTAGCAGCAAATCTGACTTATTCAATGCGGATTAGTAGCCAATCTATTCAGGGGAACATGCACAGACTTTACACATTTCTTCCTCCTGATCGATGCAGTCTATCAAAGTATTCAACTAAAAAAGATGATAGTCAAAAGAATATGAAAGGAAATAACCCAAGTACACCTTTCTTCCCCCTGATTGCATTCGATAACCATCGAAAAAATCATAATTTATGTATGCCCGAATATTCGATAGAAAAATCTTGTGTGAAGTCGTTTCTCCTCAGACTTATTCAATTCTAACCTCGTATTCTGTCGTCTCTTTGTAATAATTACTGATGGAGAAAATGCATTTTCACAAACTTGATGTTGAAGTATAATACCCCAAACTTGTGACTTATGTCTTGTGCTATCCACGTGACTCCAAACTTATACTGAATACTACAATGTAATTCCTTGAAGTATAAGTAGACCTAAGTCTCTTGACAAATCCTCAACTATGTGAGACAGTGAGCACTACAACGTAACTCCTTTAAGTGATAACAAATGTGCGCATTGAGCACCAACTTTTGCGTTTATAGATCACACATTCCTAGATTTGTTAAGTCTTCATCAACAACCGGTTATAAGCTTGAACAAGTTATCTTTAAAAGTCATCATCCAACCAACCCCAACTTTTAAGATATGATAAGTACACGCACCCGTGAAATTCCACTTCAACTTCAAATAAATGATAACGAATCATCCCTGTAATCAATTCTTGCAATTAAATCCCGAGACTAGCCTTTTGAACGGTTTTCGTAAATCTTTTATCCGGATCATTTTAAGCAATAAGTGATGTTTTTGTGTCCGAAAAATTAACACAAATCCGGCCCTTCAGCATTTTAAGCCCACAAATTCGGATCCAGCCTAATATCCTTATCAAGTCCAAAATTCTCAGTCCTATTCGTATGTCAATACATGACCCATTTTTTCATTTTCGGTAAGCTCTGCCCAAAATTTCAGTCAAGCCCATAATAACATGCATACCTCTCATTTTCAGTTAAATGCTATTTTTATCTTATAGACACAACCCAATCATAACCACATTCGGCCCATTTACTCATTCAGTCCAAATAAGATAAACAAACAGACAACCCTAATCTCTATCATTCATCTGCTTTATCTTTCATCAAACCCTCAGTTCTTACCTCAAATGCTCCGCCCCCATCTCAATATTCATACAAGCCAAATTTCACACCTTTTCATATTAACAAATCCACTAATCAAACCATCATCTCATCTCTTAAATTCAAACAATAACATAACCCAATCTCCATTGCTCATATCTTACACGCATACAACCTTTTTGATATTACTGTTCGTGTCTTTGTGTCTTCAAGAATGGCATCATGATCTTGCTCAACAAGGTCACGGGTAGGTTTTACTCTTTTTTTTAACAACGAAACAAAGAAAAGAGAGTAACAATATTGTTATTTCTCTTTCTTTAATTTCAGATATTAAAGAGAGGACTATTGTTCTTTACAGATCTATGAAGAATATACTCTCGAGTTCTTGATCTTTTAAAGGTCATGTTTTGAACACAAATGAGATAAAACTGAGATCATGTCTGGTTCATTTTGGTTTTCATTCAGTTTTGAGTGTCGTTGTAGGAGGATGGGAGAGAGATTTAGTTTAGTGTATTTGTTGTGGTTGTATTGGAGATGTTGGCTATGGAATAAGATAGTTTCGATTTGTATATCTGTTGTAAACTCGGTAACACACGGGTTGAATCACTGAGTTGACTTGGTTGTTGAGAGTCATTCTCGAAACATGCCTTGAAGCAATTATGCATATCGAGTTTGTCCGTTGATTATTGTAACAACTTTTTCATTGTCGATCTTGTCCAAAGCATTTTCTGTATCAAGTTTGAGTTCTTTGAACTATGGGTACAAATCTGTTCATTTGCTTTCTTTTTTGTTTTATCCACGATAAAAAACAGCTTCGGAACCCATTTTTGGAAATTAAATCTGAAACTCGGAAGAAGCAGTTATATTACCGAGTTTGACTTCCGAGTCAACTATTGAGATTTACCAGTTTTGAATTTATGTTTAAGCACATTTTATAACCGAGTCTGATCGAGTTTGTTCTTATGATTAAACCGTAAGCAGCCAAACTCAATAAACTCACACATATCGAAAGTTTAATAAGCTGTTAAGACTAATAAACTACTGAAGTAAAGCTGGATAACCAAATAGACTGAATAGGCTTGAATAAGCTGTATAAACTAAATTTGAAATGAATTTGGACTAAATAAGCTCAAACAACCTACTGAACCGAATCAGAACTCAAAATAAGCTAAAATAAGCTGAACTGAATAAGCATAAAACATCACGAATCACTCATGCAGCTCTGATACCACTTGTTAGGTTTCTCGATTCACGATCTCGGGAGGTCAAGGAAGCTCAAAATAAGAATAAGCCATAATGATGAGGAGAGAGCTTTTTCTAATTTTCAAAGTTTTATTAAAATGGAAAATGAAAGGGAAATACAAATGTGAGCTTCACCCTCTAATGTTGATTAAAGGGGAGTATTTATAGGCTAAACACAAGGACACTTTGGACTAATTACACTTTTAGTCCTTGTGTTTTAACTTAAGCCTAAACTAGAGTAATTTTCATATAGACACCATATTTTTGATCCTAACACATTCTATTATGGAAAAAGATCCTCTAAAGTTCATTTGAACTTTAGAGGTAAAGTTTCCTCACATAGATAATATTGTAGCCTACTGCGGGACCCGAACCCGATTTTATTTATCCTTGCGAGGAAACTTTACCTTTAAAGTTTAAATGAACTTTAAAGGATCCTTATCCTTCTATTATCTATCACTAAATTTTAGAGCTCCAAGAAAACAACGAATACCCCCATCTTTTTCTCCGGTCAATACAAATAGTAGAACTGTAAACTCTCTGAATATCAAGTAAAATGGTTTAATTATGGTTTTTTATTGTTCTATTAAAAGGAAGAGCAGTGGATTTTCAAGAGGGGTATTAAAGTGTTGGTGAGTGACAAGGCACCATCAGAATAGAAGATGGGAAGCCCAAATTGGTAGAATGTTTTGGAACAAGTATCTCTACCTTGGAGGAACTTATTAGCTATCATTTATCATGGATTGATTTGACAGCTTAAGATTAGCTATGATTGATTATTTGATTAATTATATTAATTGTGATTAGGGTCATATCCCTTAATTATAGGAAGCTTCCATAGATAGTTTTTGTCTCATCAATATATAAAGAGTCGTAGTTGTATAATCCCATCATGGGGAAATAAACATTCTAATATGGTATCACAACCTCCTCTTAATCGATCCTTCCTAAACCCTAGTTTTATTTTTTCTTTGTCTCGACTGTGATGGTTCCAATAAATATTCATCTCACAAGAAAGATTGAGGTTTAAAGATTAAGAGAAAATCTGGAAAGAAAATAAATAATGAAGGATGATTAAACTTACAAGAGATATGAGTTTTGTGTTTACAGAGATCATCACATATCTTAAATATTGACATATGAAGGGTATTTATAACCCTCTAAGGTGGTCGGCCATATGGGCCTATGGATGGGCTTTTCAGGCTTTTTCTTTGTCGGCCCGATTACATTAAATATCATTAACTAACGAGCTAGTAAATGTTAAACAACTACGAGTGACCGAGACTTTTTTGTTTCTAACAATCTCCCACTAAGAGAGGTCACTCTTGATTTGCAAAATTGAGTCGTAGCATTCAATGTAGATTTCTTCAGCTCGTAGTCCTTGTAATCTTCCCTTGATATTCTGTGCTTGTGGTAGCAATCATCACTTTGACTTTAATCTTCAGAGCTTGTTTCATCATGACTTGATAACTTGATTCTGATCTTTGATTCCATGAACTTTATGTGGTCTTTACTAAAATTTACCATTTGCTGAACTTTGGATCGACATGCTCAAACTTGTTGTAATCTTGAAAGCTTTTATGTTCTTTCTTCTTTAATTCTTCATATCTTTAACATTTTGAAGAAGACTTTGATTTCAGAGGTGCGGATGCTTTAAGTATTTAGCTTTCTTGATATCTTTGAGTCTTTGAGTCTTTGAGTATGAGCATGTAGTTTACATCGATTCCTTAAGTCGTTTTTCTTCATTCCAAAACTTGATCACCAACAAAAAACATTTATATGAAAATCCACTTAATGTGTTCATAACTTATTTTCAGTAGGACAGTTTTGTGACATAGGTCTAGAAGTAGCTTTCAGGAAATACACTTGTTATATTCGTAACAAAGACAAGGTTGATCTACTTAAAGGTTCGCGAACTACAAATCTGTACTCTATCTCATTAAAAGATATGATGGAAGCATATCCAGTTTGCTTGCTCTCAAAAGCCTCTTCAACGAAGTCATGGTTATGGCATCTTCAGTTAAATCATCTGATTTTTAGGACTCTAAACGAATTAGCTCAAAAAGATCTTGTGCGAGGTTTACATAAGTTGAAGTACAAAAAGGAACACTTATGTCCTTAATGTCAACTTGGCAAGAGTAAGAAGTCATCTCATCCGCTTAAGACAGTCAATACCAATACTAAAGTTCTCAACACCCTTCACATGGGCTTATGCGGGCCAATGAGAGTTGAGAGTATAAATGGGAAGAAGTATATTCTGGTGATTGTTGATGATTACACTAGATTCGGTTGGGTCAGATTCTTAAGAACAAAGGATGAAACTCCTGAAATGATTAAGAAATTCATCATATTAACACAACGTGCCTTAAATGCAACTGTTCGATACTTGAGAACAGATAATGGAACAGAGTTTGTCAACAAAACACTCACTGAATTATGTGAGAGTGTTGGAATTACCCACAATACAAGTGTACCTCGGACTCCACAACAAAACGGCGTTGTCGAAAGACAGAACCAAACTCTTATGGAAGCTGCTCGTACAATGCTTATCTTTGCAAAAGCTCCAATGTTCCTTTGGGCTGAAGCGGTGGCTACAGCATGTTATACACTTAACCAATCTCTCATTCATATACTACATAGGAAGACCTACTATGAACTGCTTAATGGTAAGAAACCTGAAGTGAAATACTTCCGATTATTTAGATCATTGTGTTATCCTACAAATGATTATGATGATCTTGGTAAGCTGAAGGCTAAAGCAAACATAGGTATTTTCATTGGCAATGCACCTACCAAGAAGGCGTACCAAATCTATAACAAGAGAACCCGTAAAATCTAAGAGATTGTTCATGTCACGTTTAATAAGCTCACTGAAGGAATGACTTTTGTACAACCCGGTACATGACTCAGACCTAACTCAATGGCTTCTGGACATAACGGTGCAGGACCCGAGATTAATAATTTACAGTCAGGACGAATTGGTTCTGGGCTTGTAACTACTCTAACAACACCTAGTGTTCCTCCTACAGAGAAAAAATTATCTGAACTATTCCAACCTTTGTTTAATGAAGATGAAGAATTTCCACCGGATGTTCATCCACATTTGGTTAATGTTGCTCCTCCTCGTGCACCTGAGATTGCACCTGATTCATCTTCTATAACAACGGTCATAGAAGATGCTCCCGCAACAACTACTATCACTTCACCTTCACAAACATCTCCTCCAGACATTGGTGTTGACGGACCTGAGCATACCTTTACTACATCTGGCAGTGAATTATTTGAAAATTCTGTCACTAATGAATTTGATTCAGAAGCATCATCTTCTGGCACTGTCAATGTAAATCCTACTCTATAGAATAACCCACCTATAGTACATGGGAAAAAGTGGACTAAGGACCATCCCTTAGAGAACGTGATTGGAGATCTAAATTGACCGGTATCCATAAGATGCCAACTCGAAACTGATGCTATGTGGTGTTTCTTCAATGAGTTTCTAGAGAACGTCGAACCAAAGAACTTCAAAGAAGCGGTACAGTATCCTTGCTGGATTGATGCCATGCAAGAAGAAATTCATAAGTTCAAACGCCTTGCAGGAAGGAAACTTGTGCATGCTCTATCTCATTCTTTAGTCATAAGACTCAAGTGGATCTACAAGATCAAGCTAGATGAATATGGAGAGGTATTGAAGAACAAAGCTCGGTTAGTGCTAAAAGGTTATCATCATGAAGCACAAATTGATTTTGAGGAATCCTTTGCACCGGTTGCTAGACTTGAAGCTATCAGACTATTTATTGCTAATGCAGCTAGCCAGAATATGACGATTTTTCAGATGGATGTGAAAACAGCCTTTTTGAATAGCGAGCTGAATGAAGTTGTCTATGTAAGTCAACCTAAAGGATTTGTACCCGGATCAACCAACTCATCTGTACAGACTAAAGAAAGCTCTTTATGTGTTGAAACAGGCTCCACGTACTTGGTACGATAAGTTATCTAGGTTCCTCATATCTATCGAATTCTCCAAAGGAGTTGTTGATCCTATGCTCTTCACAAGGAAAACAGGCAAACACATCTTACTTGTTCAAATCTATGTTGATGATATTATTTTTGCCTCCACTAATCCTACGTCTTGTGAAACTTTTGCTAAAGAAATGAGTTCTACTTTTAAGATGTCGCTGATGGGACAAATGTCTTTCTTTTTAGGACTACAAATTTCTCAAAATCCCAGAGGCATCTTCATTAATCAAAGTAAATATGCGCTTGATATTTTAAAGAAATATAGACTTAAATCTAGTGCATCAGTTGACACTCCCATGGTGGAGAAAATGAAACTGGATGAAGATAGACAAGGGAAATTAGTTGATCCTACACGTTTTCGTGGAATGGTCAGCTCCTTGATGTATCTATCTGCTAGTAGACCTGGTATTGTTTTTGCTGTGTGCATGTGTGCCCGGTATCAGCAAAGCCTACCGAAAAACACTTACATGCTATTAAACGGATCTTTCGATATCTTAAAGGAACCATTCACATGGGTCTGTGGTATCCAAAGGACTTCGGTTTTGCACTAAGAGCATTTGCAGATGCAGATTCTGCAGGTTGTCAAGACACCAGACGAAGTACATCAGGTTATGCTCAATTTCTTGGAGATAAGCTTGTCAGTTGGTCCTTAAAGAAATAGAAGAGCCCGGCTATCTCAACTACAGAGGCATAATATATAATAGCCTTGTCTGGATGTTGTGCCTAAATCCTTTGGATGTGGTTCGTTGGTAGTATACACTTAAAATAACTCAAATGAAAATCTCAACCAAATGCCCTTTAACCAAGGCAAAAGGTCAAAAGCTACACAAAGAGATTAAATATATAAGAATCAAATCAATTATAAAAAGATTCCGGAAGAGATATTCCCGGGTCGTATGTCCCAACGAGGCTGCAATTGAAAGTAATCCTGGTTTGATGAGAAATTGAATGATGGAAAATATATGATGGAAGCACTGATATAATTACAACTAAAATTAATTAAATAAAACCTAATTTAATCTACGGGAAACAAATATAGGAAATGGGGATCTTAAAAACTACGGGAAACAAAATTAGGAAATGGGGATCTTAAAAACTACGGGAAACAAAATTAGTTATAGGGAAATTCTAAAATTAAATCTATACTAAAATACGGGGAACAGAATCAGGTATCGGGAAACCTAAATACTAAAAATTAAGAAAATAAATGCTAAATTAAATTAAAAATCAAAATTAAATTCTAATTAGAAAAATAAAGAAAACTAGAACTAAAACGGAGGTCGTTTGAATGTAAAACGAAAAGAAACGGTAAAACGCACCCGGTAAAAACGGGTCTAAAACTGAATTTTAAGAAAAATAAAGCCTATACTAAATTTTATATTTTTCCTAGACACTAAATGACAAAAGAAAATTTTACAAAAAAGAAAAATATTTTTTTATTAATTTTTGGATTTTTTATGAATTTATAAAGATTATTAATTAATTAAAACTAAGAAAATAGAAAAAGACAAAAAATAAAAGTTATAAAA